>JAJONR010002700.1:0-86307 GCA_029582245.1 Solanum etuberosum
CCCCATCATCTTTTGATGAAGAAAGAGATTTGTTGGAAGATTCTGTTGAAATTACTTTCAGATTTGAATTTCAATGTTGGATTTTTCTATACAAGAGAACATCAGCTCAAAAAGATCGAACACAATTGAGTAGGGGAAAGGGAAAAAAATTAAGACTTTGTATTATTAAAAACATGTCCTAAATACTTTTCGTTGTCGACATGGTTTTCAATCTAGGCATTGATATGATGAGTTATGTTAATTTTTTGAGATAAAAATTGTTATATGCTAATTTTGTATCTGATAAGGAAAGGTTTTGGTGTCTGGTAATGGATCTATGAAAACTGAGGGAGAGAGAAATGATGCTTTGTCTCTGTTTTCTTAGCTATGATGTTCAGGTAATTGGGTAAAGTTGGATGAAATTTTCAAAGGCTTAAAATGTATGTTTATGTAGTGAACAGTTTATTATGCACAATTTTAATATACTCACATGCATTTGCACAAAAATCACTAACTGGCAGGAAAAATCCTTGCAGATAGATACCCAACAAAAATATAATGAAAAAGTTTCTGTAATCAAATTCATTGCACATTGGCAACAGGAATTTCTGACTAACAGACAAAACTCCGAATAGTATAACCAACAAGCAATGAAATGAAAGAAAATGAGTCGGGAAAAAACGAAAAAAAGGGGAGTTTTTAACCAAATATCCTTCCTACCTAAAGCTCAGTTTGTTTCTCCTTCGTGGCTGTCGCAGAAAATGTTGGACTGGGAATTCTCAAACTCTTGAATTCACTGTTGGCTCTCTTCAAAAGGAATAACCTCCTCATCAACCTTTAGTATTTCTTCTACTTCAACTTCCTTTGCCTCGTATTCCTCCTCTTCATCACTGGCCTCCCCATCACACAACTTTTCCCTCTCCATTTTCTCCTCTTCATGCAACTGCTTCCACTCATTAATCCATGCTTCCCATTCTTCTTTCAGCTTCTTTCGCTTCTCACGATCTTGCTCACTCAACAGCAATGAAACATCCTGATCCTCTGCTTCATACTTCTTGCTGTATTTTTTCAAGTTCTTAGCAATCTCTTCCTCTTTCTCCTTACTCAAGAAGGATGGTGGCCTAGGGCGCCACAAAAACTGCACAAACAAGAAGCAATGTGATATATGAGTATAGAATATATCATGTAAATGGATATAAGCATATTGCTTCAGAAAAAGAAAAAAAGGCATAGCCAACCAGAGGTCAACCGCACAGCAATTACAAGACGACATAGTAAAGATGACAGGTTCTAACACATTTAACAAAACTAGTAAAAACTGCGGCAAACCTACCTTAGTGTTCTCATTGTGCAAACTGCAAAGTAAAAACTGCAGGAAACCTACCTAAAGTGCTGAGAAGACACAAGTCCTAGCACATTAACTAACATAAACCCAGCCCTAGAGCAGTCACCTAACATACACCACTGACCACACAATCACAACCTTTCATCATAACTACTTGCTTGTGACATCTTGAACAAAGATTAGAGAAATAATATATCTCACAAAATTGGCTATTAGCCTCTTATAATCTCACCGTTCTCATCTTTTTTCACTTAAAGCACTTTATGATATCCTTGCTACATCTATTAAAATGAAAAGAGTAAATACACAGTAATATAACATGGGAAAAAAAGTGCAGTAAGCAACACGCTGATGGCAGAGCAGATTCTAATAAATGACGGCTGGAAGTATGTTCCCACTAGCTTTTTCCAGTTAAAAATAAGGACTAATTGTGCTCTATATAGAAGAACAAGGATGATTTTGAGTTTCAAGCCCAAAAATAAGGAACTATTTAGGCTTTTTTTTGCAAAAAAGACATGGTAAGATTATTACCTGGAAGAAATGATCCTTGAGTATCCTATACAGCAGCTTTCCGTTGAAAGACCAGATGTTGAATCCATTTTCCATCTCATGAACTGAAGTTACAGCTGTCGCTACATACCTATAATTGCAAAATAAAAAAGCATAAGGACCAAATAGGAAGGTCTTACAGGGCAAAACTGATGAGAGCAAAATCCAACTACCTTCCAGTTGGATCCCATTCGACATCTGTTGCCATAAAATGCTCAGCAGATGCCATGGTATCAAGCTCATCGACGTCAAAGAATTCCAACTGTCCATTGAAACCTTTCATTCCAGCCAAAATAATGAAGCGGCCTCCAGGTGACCAGTAGAGAGCATTAGCCTGCTTTCCCTTGAGAGTTGTCAGCTTTGAAACACGGCCCGTGTTAGTGCCAGACCGCATAGAGTAGAAACTGACATCTGGCCTGGGGTTGTCACCGTGGATGACAGCGAATCTGTGACCCTTAGGCTCCCAAGCAAATGCAATAATTTTATCATTCTTGTTGTCAAGCTCCAAAACCTCAATTGGAATATCCCGTTCTTTGATTCTGAACAGCTCAAAACCAGTGTATGTGCTTTTCTTGGTCTTCGTGTACCGGTCAACTTTGACAGCAAGGTAGTCTCCATTGCTTTGCCAATACATTTTGCAATCACTTACACTGAAGAGATTCTTTTGCCTCAACTCCTCTTTACTTGGGATTTGCACAAGACTTACCTGTCAATTTAACACAGGTTTAGTTCAAATGCAAATATGAGTAGTTCCTCCAAATAACTGGCAACTTGCATAGAAGTTCTAGAACGAACCCTGGCAGGTTGATTTCCGCATTCAGGAACAAAAAGTGAAAGAATTGGATCTGTTGGTGACCAGCTAAAATCCATAACATTTTCAACCTTGATAGATTTCTTGTCAATAAGTGAGAAAGTCTCTGTTTCATAAACAGAGATGACATTCTTTCCTATTCTTGCAAAATACTTATCCTCTTTACCACCACTCCACCTGAAATCATTTCAAAAATAAAGTTAAAGAGTATCCCACCATCTATTTTTCATTGTATTTCTGAGACTCCCATATCCAAGTATACAATCAAGCATGCAAAAGTTTGCAAATGTTAGGAGTGACTGAAAGAGGTGGTGGAGAAGGATAGAAAATGCCTCTAACAATAGGATCAAAGCTCACCTAAAGACTGGCCAGGACACACCAGTAACACCTCCAGTTCCTCCAACTGCAAATTCATCAGCACTTCCCTTAAAATCTCTCATCACTTTTCCAGTTCTCACATCAAAAATATTTAGCACAACCCTCTGAAAGAAATCTGTATTAGAGAGGACATAGTATGGCCACAATTGGGTATACAAACAACATAAAGCTGAGACTTACGTGAGTGTCACGAGGGTTACTTGGTTCATGGCTGCTGTATGTCACCAGATATCTCTCACCGGGGGAGAAATCAATCAGCTTTACCTGCATTTAAATTCTGTAGATTTAAGTCACAGAAACCTGCATAAGTTTATTTCAGAGAAATAAGCACAAAACTAACCTGAGGATGTGCATAGCGCATGAGGCGGTTGAAAGTGGTGGCACCACCCCAAATTGCAGCACCTTGTCTGTGAACTGTTGCCAAGTAAGTTCCCATAGGGGACCATTGAACAAAACTCTCAGTCCAACACTGCACTCAAGAAGAAATCATTAGCAAAGTTTAGTAATGGCCCATCTGCATGAAAGAAAGAAATATCCTTTGAAGATGAAGTTTCTGTACAGAAGCATTTTATTTTTTGAAAATATGAGATGCCAAACAGTACAAATAAGAACAACCATGCGTTGACGGCTAAATGAGCAAAACAAGAATACAAGTCTCCTTACAGGACGTTTATAAACAAGCTCAGGCTTCAATTGTCTGGCATCATTCCAGAGGACCTCCGTGTCACTGCCAGACCGAATCACGTACTGATCTCTAGCTTTCTCATCAGTAAGCCACTTTAGCAGCATCTCCTGCCAGCGACACAAACATCTCAGTAATAGTAGATGAATGAAAAACTGACACTAGCATTTAAGACTCCGTGCTGGCTAACGAAAAACACAGAGCTGGTGAAGAGCCTAACCCCTGGAACATAAGGCTTGATCTCTGGTGGAGCCCACTCATCTGGAACTTTCAGGAACTTCTCAATGTCTTCAAACATGTTAACAGCAAATATATGTGACCTATCTAACTTGTATCCATGTGTCTTCTCCTTACTCAGCTCAGCTTCCTAAAGCAGGAAAAAATAGCAACATGATCATTAGCCAAATGAAATTAGATATGTCAGCTCCTAGGTTGTCTAGACACACAAACAACAACACACGCAGATCCATTTCTACCTTTTAGTTCATAGTTGGATACAGTGTTTTGGACGGCGAAAGGCGATAAAAGGCGACAAGGGTCTGCCTCGCTACAAGGCGAGGCGAGCGGCAAGGCGCTCGCCTTTTTGAAGTGAGACGCCAATTAATACCAAAAAATTAAAATATTTAATTGCATATATAAATAATCAAAATCTCAATAGCAATAACAAATTAACAAATATTTCAATTCAAAAACTGAAAATAGATAGTACATACTAATAGTCTAGAACTTAAATGAGAAAAAAACAGAACACAAGTCAAAACAAAGGTAGAAGTGACACTGAAGTCTTAAGAAGATGAAGGAAAAAGATACATACGAAGAAGAAGAAAACAAGAAATATGTATTGGTTGGACTTTGGAGTCGCAGAAAAGTTTTGCTGGTCCCGGAGGAGTCTAGTCAAAAACCCTAAAATTACCTTTTAGCTTTTAAAACCTTAAATTGGTCGCCTTTTTTAAATGAAAATACAAAAGGCGACGCCTTTCTCACCATGGCGTCGCCTTTTGAAGATCGCCTCGCCACAAAGCTAAAAGGCGACGAAGGGTCGCCTCGCCTCGCCTCTCGCCATTGGCGACGAGGCGATCGCCTTTCACAACACTGGTTGGATATAACAACAAAAAAAAAAGTAGATAAACAAGTGAACACTGACCAACTTCCTGCACTTAGTAAGACATGGATCACAACATTTGAACCATATAAGTTCCTCATATTCACATGACACAAGCACGACTTAGAGTATAACATATCTAGGATGAAGCCAAGACAT
Source organism: Solanum etuberosum (assembly GCA_029582245.1). Classification (NCBI taxonomy): domain Eukaryota; kingdom Viridiplantae; phylum Streptophyta; class Magnoliopsida; order Solanales; family Solanaceae; genus Solanum; species Solanum etuberosum. The sequence continues at coordinate 5,006 of JAJONR010002700.1, forward strand.
GTTTACAATCAGCATCTAACTAAAGACAGATTATGACACACTATAATTTTTCAGTGTAAATGACATGGTGCTAGCCTGTGAGCATTTTACTTCTTTTGCTGAAATTTCCATTTTTACATATCTTTCATACATTCATAATCACATAACCCCTCATCCCAATTTATGTCATGGCAATTGAATAGGCACGGTGTCTAAGGAAGAATTCTGAAACTTGTGGTCTAAAATAAGAGACAAGTATTTGTGTGGCAACAAATCATCTCATAAGGGATAATGATGAGTTTTAAAATTAAATTGTTGCTAAATATAGAAAGTTGTCATTCTTTTTTGGACGGTCTAAAAAAGAGTATCACCTAATTTGGGACAGAGAGAGTAATATTCTTATTAGACTAAGTAAGAGATCTGCACATAGAAAGTACTAATCAAAAGTCGAGATAACATATTCATCACCTATCACAAACATAAAGATGGTAGAAGAATTAATAAATCACATCTTTCAACAATTCAGTTATAAGTCTCAAGCATTCTGTCTATAAAAATGAGATACTCTATGGCTGCTAAAAGAGACAAATTGGAGTACCTGAGGAGTATTATACTCTATAAAGCAGTACCCAAGTGTTTTCTGAGTCTCAGGATCAACAGGCATATAGAGACCACCCTCCTTAATAACACCAAGTTGGCTGTAAATTTTCCGAACTACTCCTTCCAATTTCTCATATTTCTCTTTAGGCACAACTGGAAGATTGTCCACCACCAGTATGTTTCCAAAACCTTGATTCTCCACCAAGGCGTCCTCCTTCAACAAGTCTTCATCGTCACTGTCCTCATCACATCCAAAAACAGCACCAATTCAGGACCCAAGAAAAAGTTTTATAAAACACAGCAAATGAAAAACAAAAAATAATTATAAGAAAAATCTAAACACGTAACAAAAGAAACAAAACTAAGCAGAACACATAAGAATCGATATATAAATCGAATCAAATCTTCACAACATAATTTGAACGGTAAGAGAAACCCAGACATAGCAGTCGATATGAAAACTCAATATATTGAACTGGAAATGAATATGATAATAAATCCGACAAACCCAAACACCCAATAAAATCTTCAAAACTATCAACCAAAGACATAAATTCAAAAATTCAAACTCAAGAAATTAAAAGAAAAAAACATTAAGACTTCCCCTCAATGAAACAAAAAACTACACACTTTACAGCAAAGTAGCAAAAGCGAGAAACAGAAACACATAAAAGTGCAAGCAAAAATCAAGATTCAGACCTGGGTATCCCCAAATCATCACCAGGGGGGAGATGAATAGAGTCCAGATCGACTTGTGTAAGATCCACACCAAGCCTATCAGATATAGCTCTGATTTCTTCCATAGAAACCACTTCCGACATGATTGAATTCTACTTTTATGCTCTTTGCTTAACTTTTTTTCTGTGCTCAATTCGACTATGAGAAGGTGCGAAGATAGCCACTTTGAATTGAAGCTGAAGGAGAAGTTGTGCGGTTAGGCCTTTAGGGATACAGAGCAATGTGCAGGCATAAGGAGGTAAGTAGGGTTTATAATTCTGCTCCGGGTAAACGGGTCGATTCTGCGGGCACAAATACTATACCCTTTAACCCATACCCGTATTCATAATAATAATAAGATTTTATATTTGAAGAAAAACATTATAATAATATCTCAACCTTATATAAAAGTGAATAATAATATATTAAATATACGTATACACAAATATATATTATAATATATTATATTGAATTATATTTCGTAAATATTTAGACATTAAGCATAATTTTCTTTAATAAGTATATATTATCGTAAAATAGCTGAATATCATGTGATTTAGATGAGACCAACAAATTTCTTTGCCCAAGTTACTAACCTTGGTGCCCAAGTTGTTCTTCTACTAGAACAATTGTAATGATCAAGTAATTGACTTATAAATATAGCTACTTCAATTTACTGAGAATAATATGAAAAAAATGAGGTTCCTCCCTCTCTTCTTTTGCAGTTTATTCATTTTTATTTTATTTTATAATACGTACAAAATAATGATAAGTTTAACTTGAAAATTAAATCATGAAGGTCTTGTGTTTCTTTTCTTCATCAATGGTAATTTATAAAAATTTAAAAGTATGTTTTATGTTACCTAAATCAGTACAAAATAGTTTTTACACGTTAGTGTGTCACAAAATCATTAACTTGTTACTTGGAAGTAGTAGAAACTAATGTCTATGTTAAACAGTGACGTGACCAAATCCGTAAGGTCATGTTTTTTTTTAAAAAAAAAACTTTAATTCCTATTGGTTTAATTTCCCCTTAATTTGGTAAGCTTATGAAGTAATACTCGAGACAACCAATTTAATCGAATATGATATTATAATATTTTATATTGAATTAAGTTGGTTAATTTTTTTCTCTACTAGACCTAGAGCGTAATATTTTTTTAATAAGTATATATTAACTATTTAATATTGCTAAACGTTTAAGTTTTAACTATATATATAATATATCCTTGTTCACCAAAAAAAATTACTTAATATTGCGTAAATCTATTACATTTTTCACTTGTGTGCATGCACCGAGAAAAAATACATATTACTCTCAGACTTATGAGGCTGATATTTTATAATTTTTAGTTTGAATGAAAAAATATATACTTAATAAAATGTGAAAAATGCAAGAATGTACCTATAAGAATTGATTTGAAAAATGAATCTTGTGGGATTGACGTTTGTACAAATATATATATAGAATATGTTCTTAGTTCTTACAAAGAATGTTGGTGTATATACCACAAATTATAATAAATTATAGTTGAAAATAAAATAAATAAATAAATATTCATACTGAATTCTCTTTAAAGGAGATTCAACCACATTACCAAAAAATACTTTTAATATAATTTTTCGAGACTTTCGAATATTTATCTTTTATTTTACTACACTAACTTCACTACACACTATAATATTTTTCCACACATTTCATAATTTTCATTATACTTCACAAAGAAAAAAAGTCACTATTTATAGGAGTAAAATTCTTTTTATGGATTAAATAACAAAGTAATGGAATAATAATATTATAGAACATGGATTAGCGATGAATAATTAATGGTAGACCATAGCAAAAATAGTTATATGAGCTATAAAAAAAAAAAACATTTTTGCCAATTTATATCAACTATGTAGACACTCAGTATTTTAATTTCAGACTTGAACACATGAGTTGCAAAGCATCAAGAAGAGTGAAAATATTGAAGACACTATTCAGAGGAAAATAATTCGTGAAAAAATATAAAGAATGCAAGTGATATCATAATAAGGTTTTATTTAAAAAGGAAAATTAAAAATTAAAAAAAATATGTTGACCAAATAATTTTGTTATTATTTTACTTCCATCATTAGAATCCTAACTCAACTATATTTGTAACACCATAGTTTTACTGTTATATCTCTTTTTTTCCTATATATTCATTGTTTTGTTTTGCCTGTCTGCTTTGTAATTCTTCCCGCCAGCCATGGCTACCAAAATTTCTGCTTCTGCTTCTTCTTCTTCCACCACCAATCTACTCAACCAACGCCTCTTCTCGTTTCCACCTTCTCCGTTCTATAAAAACATCCTAACTAAACCATATCAACAACAATGTCTCTTGATCAGTTCTTCCAATAAGAAGAACAGGGCAGCTATGGTTGCTAATTCATCGCGTAAATTAATCAATTTGGATCAACAACATCATGATGATTATTTGTACGACGACGACGACAAGCCTAAGGAAGAGTGTGGAGTGGTTGGTATCTATGGTGATCCTGAAGCCTCGCGTTTATGTTATTTGGCGCTCCACGCCCTTCAGCACCGTGGTCAGGAAGGTGCTGGTATGGCTACTGTTGAAAATAAAGTTGTTAAATCGGTTACAGGTATTGGATTGGTATCTGATGTGTTCAACGAGTCGAAACTTGATCAACTCCCTGGTGACATGGCTATTGGTCATGTTAGGTATTCTACTGCTGCGGGCTCTTCTTCAATGCTGAAAAACGTTCAGCCTTTTGTTTCAAGTTCTAAATTTGGATCTTTTGGTGTTGCACACAATGGTAATTTTGTGAATTATCAATTGCTTCGTGCTGAACTTGAGGGGAAGGGGTCAATTTTCAGTACCACTTCTGATACGGAGGTGGTACTTCATCTTATAGCAAAATCAAAGGCGAGTATTTTTGCTTTGAGGGTTCTTGAGGCTTGCGAGAAGCTTCAGGGAGCTTACTCGATGGTGTTTGTGACAGAGGATGGTAAGTTAGTTGCAGTAAGGGATCCGTTTGGGTTTAGGCCATTGGTTATGGGTAGGAGGAAGAATGGAGCTATAGTTTTTGCCTCGGAGACATGTGCTTTGGACTTGGTTGAGGCTACGTACAAAAGGGAGGTTCATCCTGGTGAGATGGTGCTAGTTGATGAAACTAGTAAAGAACCTCAATCAATGTATCTACTCAAGCCTCATCCTCCTGAGCCTAAATCTTGCATCTTTGAGCATATTTACTTTGCCCAGCCTAATTCAATAGTATTTGGGAAGTCAGTATATGAGTCTAGACATGCTTTCGGGGAAATTCTAGCTACAGAGTCCCCTGTGGAGGGCTGTGATGTCGTGATAGCAGTTCCAGATTCAGGTGTTGTAGCAGCACTTGGTTATGCAGCCAAAGCAGGGGTACCATATCAACAAGGCTTAATAAGATCACACTATGTTGGCAGGACATTTATCGAGCCATCCCAGAAGATTAGAGATTTCGGGGTGAAGCTTAAGCTCTCACCAGTTAAAGCAGTATTGGAAGGGAAAAAAGTGGTGGTTGTGGATGATTCAATCGTTAGAGGAACGACTTCGTCAAAGATTGTAAGGATGTTGAAGGAGGCAGGGGCAAAAGAGGTTCATATGAGGATTGCAAGTCCTCCAATTATAGCTTCTTGCTACTATGGAATAGACACTCCAAATACAGAGGAATTGATATCTAACAGGATGAACGTGGAGGAGATTAGGAAGTTTATCGGGGCGGATTCTTTAGCCTTTCTGCCAACTGATAGCTTTCGTAAGTTATTAGGCAGTGATCATACAAACTTTTGTTATGCTTGTTTTTCAGGTAAGTATCCACTCTACCCAAGCGTGGCTATGGAGGAGTCTATAGATGATACAATGAAGTTGACAGTAGCTGCTAGTTAATTTTTTTATTTTACAGTAGTAGTATTCTTGAATGATTATTTGCACTTTGCAGAAAAGAAAAGTTTCCCAAAGTGTGTGCATAATTTATTTCATTTACAATGTTGTCCATGCTATATCATTTTTTAAGTACAGACAAATTTCTTTTAACTTTAACAATTCCAAGTTGAAATCAATTGCACCTACATTAAAAAACCAGCTCGAAGCATAATGTTCAATCTAATATTCAATTCTCAAGAACGCTCAAGGCAGTAACTCACACACGTCACAACAACAAAAGCACGTCAGGAAACAGGACATATTTAACAATTGCAATCACTATTCACAATTTCACCGACCCTGCCTGAATCTGATAAATATAGATTCTTCTTGCACAACAGATGAACCTCAAGCTTCTACAATGGGGAAACAACAGTTCTTTTTCATGTGTTAATGTTATTAGAAGTACAAAATCTCCTAAAGATAGTTGGACCACGAATACCCAGAAAACACACCATTAACATGTAATGTTCTTATCTCATTTTTATCTAATCTTAAACATAGTCACATCAAACTCGGGACGAAGTGATTGGCTTGGATGATTAATCAGATCTTGACTCGTCAAAGAAAAAGCATATACATGAGAGGCTTATGACTCTACTCCATATGGGAGAAGGGCAGCAGCCACAATCCTACCTTCTTCGTTTAGAATATTGTAAGTTGATGCAGCATTTCTCTGCAACACAGGTGAAATAAGGAATGTAAGCAATATAAAATGGATGAGAGAAAAAAGAAAAAGCTCGGATCAAGAAATATGTAAACACCATATATGCGGTTATATAATAAACAACAGGCTGGCAAAGCAAGCCTTTAGAGTTCAGAGAACAATTTCTTTTTCATCTGAGTAGTCTGATATCAATCTACCAAAACATGTGTCATTCAGTTATAGGCTCAGAAAGCAGAATATTTTGTGAAGAATCACATGAATAGGAAATAGTATGTTTAAACGAAATTGAAAATTCAGAAAAGAGGAAGAGAAAAGCCACTTTCAAAACATTGGCTAATATCTTGACATGTTTATGCCTACCATAATGCTCATTCGAAATTTACTAACCAATAAAAAAACACTAAACAAGTTAAACGTCACTGTTCTGGTTTCCTTTGCTGGTTAATCTAGTTGTATTTAATCCTTTGGTCTGGGTCCAGGAATGTCAAAGAGATCCACCTTACATCTTCCAATTGTAGTTTTGGACAAAAAGTTCCAGAGATGTTGAGTCAATGGTGGTGGGGGTATGAGCAGTAAGCAAGAATAAATATTGCTCGGAACTTCTATGGCTAACCATCTCATATATCCACACAATCTGATAACTACTAAATAGTGCATAAAGGATGACATATCCCCTTCCTTTGGCACAGCATTTTTAATAATAAACAAAGAACCATATACTTACAGAATCAACTGCTTCCAATTTCATTCCAGTAGAACGAATAAAGGCACGAAGCTCAGGATTTACCGGTTGAATGTACTTCCCACAGCCAAGAAGAAGAATCTCTGCAGTGAAGTTATATTAGAAAGAAAGAGAAGCATGAATACCAAGAGTAGTATAAACTTAAGAAGATAATCATTCCTCGACAAAAACAGGAATAGAGTCGATACTCATTAGATTAAATGATAATCAAAATGGAGTTGGATTTTCTGCATAATTCTTAAAGCTGTTGTTTGTGGGATAGCTTGCATGCACCTTGATTATTCCACTGGATACCTACTACCTCTCACCACACAGATACCAGTTATAACTCTGCCCACCAAGAGTTACCAAGGTTTTCACCCACTTCATTAACTGCAATGTCACACCCTTTGGTGAGGACTTCCTCAACATCTTATGCTGAATTTCCCCTCTACACCAAACTCTTCAAAGCTAAGGGTGTTGTTGGACATCCACAATTCTCTTACTAATAATTAATAAAGGTCAAACAAAATACTGAATCCTGTTCGAGTTAATTACGTTTTCCAATTTTGAAATGAAATTCTATTTCAAGTATTGGAGAAGTCAAAAAACCACACGCCCTTTATGGCAAGATATTTTGAAAAAGTCTATCTACCCTGACCACCAGGCTTTTTCCCCTAATCAGTTATTGGCAAAGATAAAGCTAACGGAGGGGAATATCAACACAGCACAGCTGCAACTATTCTTTGTCTTATACAGAAATTTACCATCATTTTTCAATTAATAAAGGCTTAATACATAGATTGCCCCCTGAGCTTTAGTGAAATCCCTGTTACACACCCCTTGACCACGGGGAACCTTTTATACAGCAAAAGTTTCAAAGTGTGCCTAAAATCACACTGTTTTAGTTATGTGCCACTCGTGTGTAATACACATACAAGAGGCGAGCAAATGCAAAAAGGAATTATATCAGATGCTTTATATGAATGCCACGTGTCTTAACTTTTAATTTTTTTCCCTTTTTTCATTTCACACAAAAGAACAGATAAAGCAAAAATAGCCCACAACCCTTCCCCTCACGTCTTCTCCCCCACTTCCCTCCTCATCTTCTTCCCCAACTCTCTCCCCCCTTTTTTCCGTCTTCCCCCACCCCTGCAATTGATCCCTCCCCTTTTGCGTCTTTTAAAAATTCTTTATTGCTGTTCAAAATCAGTGGAACTTTTCCCTTTTTGTCTCTTTTTGGGCTCAATATGATTGAGATATGGGAAAAGTTGATGACAAAAAAAGAAGGGATGGTCAGAGATGGAATATCAGGCAACCAACTCCAAAAGGCTAATAAAGTTAGTTTTTTGAGACAGCTAATAAAGTTGGTTTGAAAAAAACATTTAGATAATTCTAATTTTTTGGGGAAGTTTGCTCTCAGTTTGACACCATTGTTGGTGGCCGAACTGAAATCTGACGAGCCGGGTGGGAGTTCCCCTTAGTTTTCCTTTTTGTTTTGCTCAGCTGGAGATATTTTTAAGACTAACTAATGACACATGTCACGACCTTATTGGTGTGTGACATTCACCTATTTAAATGAAGTGGTCAACCATAAAAGTGATGTGCATTAGACAAAGTTCTTGAAACATTTGGTGTGTAAAAGATTCCCCGTGGTCAAGGGGTGTGTAGCAGGGATTTCGCTACAAGCTCAGTGGCAATTTATGTATCAAGCCATTAATAAATAGGTTTACCCATAAAATATTTTAAGAGCAGCTAGAGAATACTTTCTGTCAATATATTTTACCTACTTTTTCTTTTTATCCATCGGAAGAATATTTAACTACCATGAATACTCATAGCTACTTCTCTAAGATCTTAAATCAGTATAAAACAACAATATTTTTACTACTGGCTTAGTGCTTTGAAACAAACCTCCAAACGTATTAAAACCTTGCATTTTCCCTTAGGGCTTTGGTCTAGGGTTAGGCATCGTCCTGAGTTTGAACCCACCACAGGGCACAGACAACAAGGTATTTAATTGGAGAAGGGTAGAGGGCGGGTCCATTATCCACCGAGTTTTAAATTATGTGCCACTAGCCCTTGGGGTTTTCTCGGTTATCCAGAAAAACATAACAAACTTTGCACCTTTAAATGATTAGTTAAGATTTAAAATCTTTAACTACCTTGAGTTACAAATTCAAGCTAATTTCCTTGAGTTCAAACAATACTAGTATCAATATATTTTTTTTTGACTATAACTAGTATCAATATATAAAAAGGGTATATAACTTTCCAGAAATGATCTGTATCACTGAAGAAATATTTGCTTATATCAGATGGACATTGAGTTCAGCCAAGAGAACCCAAACAAGCACAGTACAACAGTAGTATATCCTTCTCAAGCAGGAAATTGCACCAGACAGATTTACATCAATCTTACAATGTGATGTGCACGTTATAACTTGACACAAACTTGCATAATGTTTCCCTTCTTCTTTTTTTCTTTTTTTTTGAGAAAGGTAATGCTGTAATAGTAATATTTCCCCCTTTTACGTGGAAGACAGAATGAGATAAAACTGTGTACCGCTGAAAGATTTTCAAAACATTTCAATTGATGTTGCTAATTGGAAAGGAAAATAGGTAAAAGGATTTGCAGTCACAGAAAAACATAAAACTTGATTGGTCTCAGCAAGAAAAGGAACAAGCAATATTTTGAAATCATATTACTTCATCAAAATAATAAAAGGAACAAGCAATGAGACATGCAAATGTCCACTTCTAAAACTGTTCTACATGAACATGAAGGTAAGTGCAGAGAAACATCAGCTGAGCATAGTATTCTTCAACAATAGACCGACTGCTACTCACCTGGAACTGGTCGCACTGTCTGGAAGATAGATAAGCTGCATGCCACATACCAATGTCATGTCAGATGAGACTGTATAACCAAACTGTAAAAGGAAACAATTGGGTCTTTTTAAGGGGAAAGACCTTTCATAAGTGACGTCCAGGCAATATAACTAAAGAGTTGGACTCTGTGACACAGCAAAATGTCCAAACATATGTAATACAAGAGTTCTGGACAACTACTTCCTTTACCCCACAAAAATTTTCTCACTTTGACCTGGCTAAGTTATAAAATGAGAGTTTTACGAACCCCCGGTATTTCTAAAAATACTTCGGTTTTCAAGACCGACTCTTTCTCTTGTATATGGATCAAGTGAAGATATGAGTAACTTTTTAGCTTTGCAGACCCTTACAAGGAAAAAGTTGCATACGATAGTGCAAAAAAGTTAGATCCATGTAATTATTGTTCTTGTTTGACATATGATAGAACTTCCCTTTTTAAGCAATTGGACACTTAAAGAGGAATATCACATTCTTGCACCCTGCTGTCACTTTTTGGTCATCCACTGAGCTACTGGGTATCTTCATCCTTAACTCTAATTGACCACAAGCTAAACTAGACTGAACCATTTCAATTGGCTAGTTCAATATATATAAATCTTTTTTTTTTATAAACGAGAAATCCGACTGTGACCCGCCCTTTAGACCAATCACAGCCTTCTAAACTCAGTGGATAATGGGCCCGCCCCTCTACCCTTCTCCACTTAAATACCAGGCTTTGCTTTGCGTGGTGTGGGGCTTGAACCTGCGACCTAAGCCACAAATCCTCCACCTTTTGCCACTCGAGCTAGGCCTTGGGGGCAGTTCAATATATATATATATATATAAATCTATAAATAGTTTTCCCATGTCTAACCAACTTCTAGTACGTTACTAGAAAGGAAGGCAAGAAAAGTCTCTATACAATGAGGAGAAAAAGTAAGTACCTTTCTGAAGTAACCTCCGAAAGTTTTTTGGGATGCCAAGACATTAGCAAGTTCCCAACACAAAGCAAGCTACCTTCATAATGTACCCCTTTAACTCCAAAACCAGTATTAGTAACCCTACGAGGAGCCAAAAAAGATAATTAAATAAGAATCAACTGGATATACATCACGTACTGAAACATGTTAACATATCTTGAAGTTTGAGGAAAAAATACCACAACTTAATTTTTGTCAGAAACATGATAGATAGATAGATAGATAGATATCATCCATCAAACATTGTATGTTGTTCATTACACCGAGATGGTGGAGGATTACTTGGAGGTTTTCATGGATAACTTTCTGTTTGTGGGTGATCCGTCTGAGGGATGTTTCCGCATACACCACATTTTCAACTCTTCTCCATTAACTTAGTTTGTTAACAGATTTCTATACACTTCAAGAACTATTATCTTTCTTAGCCCAAGATTTACATCCTTTGTTCACATGCTTTCATCTTAAACTCATGCTAATCAAGCCCAAGACTTGGTTATTATCTGAATTAACCTAGGAACTCATGGCAGAGGAGCAGAGTCCCCTCAATGTTAATCGCCTGACTCTACTGGGAATCACTGGACCTCATCCAGCTTAGCAGACTCAGTATTTCCACCAACATAATAATAGATGGGATTATGATGGAAACTCTACCAGATTACCATTCTATCTTAATTTAGAACGTGGGGCCTTAATAAATTAAAATAAATTCCAAAAGAGAGGCAAAGAAGCTTCTAAAAAGAAGAAGCCATCCACCCCAGAGGGCTGTGAGGCTATAGATCATATCTATTGAACCAGCTTGTGACAATTTAATATGCAAAAGCACAAAAGAGTCCACAAGTCTAGTAATACAAATAAGATAGCCCCCTAAATGGCTAAATTTGTAGCTTGATTAATATTCCTCAAAAATATCATATAACCAGACATTTTTCTCAAGGACCACATTTTGACTCACATGAAGTTATTAAGAACAATTTAAGGTTGGTACTAGTGAATATTCGCCATATGTATTGATAAACGGTGTGGGTGGTTTCTAGTTCTCTTATCTCTTTGTGGACCAAAAGTAATGCAAGTTTTGGGTGAACACTATTATAGAGCTGAAAAAGAACTGGATAGCAACTGCAACCCGTAGTTTTTCTTCCTCCCCCTCCCCTAGGACCCTTTAAAGCTGAGAAAAAACATTGTGTCTTCTATTAACAGTCTTTTATGTATACATTAATAAGTCTCTTTTTTCTATCCTTCTTGCCCCTCCACAAAAAACAATAGCCCAAGAAAAGAGAGAGACATCAATTCTTCTAGTCAATTCATTTTATTACAACTTAATATTGCCATACAACAGGGAAAAAAAGAGAAGAGTAAATAGGATGTGTGAGGATGAAACTAAAAGGAAAAAAGAAAAATATATTTGATACAGAAAAATCTTTTTTTTTTATCCTTTGATAAAGCTAATTGTCAAAAAATTATAGAGCAACAATGACTTGAAACTACTCCAGAAATAAAATGTATGCTTCGTGATTGACATTTGAACATAAATTAGGAACTGGGAAGGGAAGTAAGGCACAGAGGATAAAAGTAAATTTCAGCTAGTATGCTATTAAACTGCCAATATAAGGTGAAACTAAGAAGTTCTATAGGTCTGTTGAGACAATGAGCCTCCGCAAGAAACAGAATAATGGTCTATTAGCATACCTAATCAGCATGAAGAACTCTAACCAGATTATATAATTGCTTCCTTCAACTAAGTAATTGCAATTCATTAAACCATATGAACGTCAACTAACATCAAAGCGTATTCGAAATAGAAAATTGCTTCGATTTAATTCCTTACTTCTACTCTCTGAAAATAATTGGTTGAATTAACTACTAATACGACCTAAGACACCTAAGCTGAAAAGTAAGAAAAACATGAACAAATTGCAAGTGTTATTCAGATGAAATAGGTCAATTATACACCTAAATCTATGAAAAAAAACAGAATATAAGAAAAATTAATGTACTGATTAAAGAATAGGAAAGTACTGTTTGAAGCGTATTTGATCTTCAGGGACGTTATCGATAAGATTGATTTGATCGTATAGCGAGAATGCTCGTCTCAGTGAAGGCAACGGTTGATTCGAAGGCATATGATTTGACGTTCTCCTCCTCATAGCTCGCACCAACGTCGGCAGCGTCACCATTGCTTTCCCTCTCACCGCCATTTCTCCACCTTCCCCTTTCGAGGTTGCAGAAGAATACTCACCCCTCAAACTGCGAGATCAACTTCGTTTTTTTGACTTTTCCCCACAAAATGTTTTCCGGTAGTGCAATAAGACCCCTAAAGTATTCGGAACACCGTACTCACCCTTTAGATTATTTTTTTTGGGAATCCAATTAGAATATGATGAAATCAGGTCTGTACTTTGTATATGTTTGTTTATTGTATCAAAAACTTAGAGCTATAAGAAAAGTGTAGAAAAATGGCAAGACGCCAAAAAAAATATAGAAAACTTACATAAATATATTATATTAAGAAAATATTTATCATTTACATTTTTTTCCACTTGATGACTTTTAATACATTTATAATACAGTTTTAATATATATTACAGAGAACAATTTATAAAACACATATAATATAAGTTTTATTGATGAATAATACATTTATCACACATTTTAATACACTTATAATACAATGTGTCAATTTCTTACCAAACAAGCATAATATATTTTAAAACAGTTATAATACATATATATTGCATACATAATTCACCTTTAATACATATTGCAGATTTATCATAATATTGTTATATATTGCTATAAATTATAGTAATAAGTAAAAAGTATCGCTAAAATCAGTAATTATTATTAAAAGCTACCTAGTCAAGTAATTTTTCCAAAAAAATACTAGTACTTAATTTTGACTTGGTTGGATTTTTTTGTCAATGACTCAATATAATCTAGTTACTTCGTATTTGAATTTATTTCCATGATACAAACTAAAATTATAATGAACTAGTATACGTAAACGCATAAAATCTTAGAAAAAAAAAATTGTTATTTATTTGCTTGCCCATATAAAATCTATCACTGATTGGATAATTTTTAAAATAGCAACATTCATTAATAGGTAAGATCATGTATTATTAGGCTAGAAATAGTTTGCAATCAACTCATATACTCAATTACACCATAATTATACATCAATGTAACTGCATTTTTCTATTGTTTTGAATTTAAATAGATACAACGATAAGTGTCAATAACAACTCAAATACTTGCTCTAAATTCAAGAACATCATCTTTCAATTCAATTTTCATGATATTTAATTGGCAAGTAAGTAAGTTTTTGTTGAGATACTCACTTGGGTTACTATCAAGATTCCATTTATTACATAATATGAAAAGAATTAATGAAAACTCGTGAATCAATTAATTATTGTAATGGCAAAACTAAAACATTATAAAATTTTTAAAAATTACACAATACTATTTCAACACCTACCTAATACCTATTGAGACACTTCAAGGGGAGAAATTATTTCGATTATACCTAAATTTGTAAAAGAAATTGTTGTCACATGAACTTAGAATGAAAAATTCAAAATGAATATGCATGGAATTAGTTTTTGGAAAAATGAAGTAGCGAAGGCATACACTTTCAAAGATTATGCAACTGAAATATTAATTGTTGCATGAATATTTAGATTAATCAACTCGAAGAAGCATTTAACACTAAATACTTTAAAATTTTCCAATATACAATATTGATCACCATAAAACTGAAAATCAATTATTTACCATACTAACGCACCTGAATAGCCCGGAAAGAAAATTAAACATTGATTTTGTGCATGTTTTCTTATTCATTTATTATTTATTATCAACATACCAAAGAAAGCAAAAAACTGACGATATTATAGATATTCATGATAATTTAATATTTTAAAAGATCATTTAGATGAATAATAATTAGCAACTAAAATACATAAATTAGAAAAAAAAAAAAAACTATGTCCATTATATTGTCACTAGTCACTACCAAATCATAGGATCAAGAATATCAACAGGTATATATCTCACGGAATAAATAAAATATAAAGATTTTTACTATACTTGAACAGTAAATAGAGCCAACATATTGTACCTATTTAACGAGAAAAGAAATGATAAGATATTATTTTGGAGACTGAAATAATGTAACTATAATAAATCAATGCTTACTGCCAACTTATGAGTTTGTTGATCTTTCCAAAACTAAATCTGAAAGACTTTCAAAATGGTAGTGAGTATTTCAACTACCTTATGCATATAAATATAGTATGATTTATTATACTAACCCACAAAGCTCCACCATTTGTTCTACTAAATTATGAAGATAGAGAAGGAGAGCAAAAAGATAAGTAACATATAACCATGTCCATATTGAACTGCAACAAAAGTAAAGAACATTTTTTTCGATAATACAACGACATATCCAATATAATTACACAATAACATTAATTTTAATTATAATATATATATATATACTATTTTTGGTGCATAAAAGACATGCAATATACTTAGGGGTCGTTTGGTGTGATGGACAAGAGAATTTAATCCCGGGATAATTTTTAAGTGGTCTTTAATCATAAGTATAGTTGAGTTTTGAAGTGAGGAGGAAGTTAAGTAAGTGGGTGAGAAATTTTAGGGGTGATTGAGAAAATTAGAGATCCTCCACCTGAAAAATTCGAACTTATATAAATCAGTTAATATCATTACTTTATTATATTCATAATTCATTGCCTCAATGTGTTATTGCAGATATATAGTTGATAGAAATTATAAAAAAATTATAGCTTCAATCCAGTCGACTTCGCTTAAGATATATAGTTGATAGAAAATATTAAAAAAATTATAACTTCAACCTGCTTAGCATGACCTAAAAGATAGGAAGAATCTTTAAATAAATAAATAAAAAACTCTAACATAATAATATCCATCATTTTTAAAATTTTATTTATTTATTTATAATTAAAATACTATTAAAATATTTTTTTATTAATATTTATACGATAATCAAAATTTGTACTCATTAATAATTAATATAGAATGCACACACAATACAAATATCAAGAGATAAATACTTAGTGAAAGAATTTTTTTAAAAAAATTAAGAATTAATTAATAAATAATAATAGCAAATAAGGAAGAACTGAAGGGGGGAAAATAATTGAAGCCTTAAGCCTTAAGTGGCTCACGAGGAATGGAAAGAAACATATTCTATTTGATCTCTAAGTCCGTAGACCGATTCGTTTGGTCCGACAGGGAGAGTGGAAAGCCTTAGTGGGATCATCGAAACACACAAAACATATTATTATGACTTTATGAAAATTATTTTGTGCGATCGAAAGAGTATCCCCCTAATCTTAGATAGGTCGTCTGAGGGTTCGCCGCGGTTCATTGCTGTGCTTACACACAAGGCTACCCTTTTCCGAAAGCTCCGCAGGACCACCTACCACTAGTCTTCGGCCGGAGGGGTTTATTGCACAAAAAGGCCGGGGCGCAGGCTCCCGAAGAGAGAAACCCAACGAATGTCAGATGCAAAGCTCCGCACCTCATTAAGATCATATTGGCATACTCTCCCAAAAAAGAAATGGAAAAAAATAATTAAATATAGAATGCACACGAAATGCAAATATTAAGAGATAAATACTTAGCGAAAGAAAAAAAATTAAAAAAATTAAGAATTAATTAAAGCAAAAAATAGTCAATTGGATTAATATAATAATAGCAAATAAGGAAGAATCGAAGAAAAAAACAAGAAACCAAAAATATAGGGCTGACAAAGGGTTTATTCTATTTTATTGCTATTATATTCTGACCGGTGAGACCTATACTTTATTTTTGTTCTTTGCCTCTTATTTCTCTTTCCTCCTTTTTCTCATTTTTTGTTTTTTAAAAAAAAATATATATTTTGAAACAATTTAGTTCCTCTTATAAATATGGTGAGCCTCTTATTTCTCAATGTTTATTTTCATTCTTCAATGGTCACCTTTTGGTATTAAGAGTAATGCAGGTTCAAATGATGATTTCTATCGGGTTTGCCTCCAAGAAGATTACCCCCGCCTGTCCCTATTTCCACACCATCACCAATTTTGCCAAAGTGTAACTCCTTCATCTGCTTTTGGTTGTTCGTTTAATCTTGCCTCTTATTGGAATTTGTTTCTTTTTTGTGCATCTTCGGTAATTGAATTTGGGGGTTTTTTGGTTCTTTGGAGGCCCTTATTTTTTGGGGGCCTAAAGCCACTCCGCCCTTGGTGAATGCAAGTGTGAGTTGCTAAGCAAATGGGTTTACGTTGAAGTTGCAATGGAAGAGTAAGTAATCTGTAAAATCCAGTGGGTTCTTTCCTTGTTTTGATTAAGTTTACAAGATTGATAGATCTTGAAGTTGGTTTGAAGTAAATCTTGATGTTCTTAAGGTGAAATATTCTTGATATGTTAAGGAGATTTGATGGTAGAGAATTTACTGGAACACAATGTGGGTGGGCGGTTCCAATTGAATGTGTTGTCTGTATTTGCAGGGAGAACTCTACAGAGCTTCTACAAAGATTTCGGAGAGATAGGCGGACACTATTAAATTTCATACTTTCAGAAAGCTTAATCAAGAAGGTGGTAATCCCCCCCCCCCCGGAGCTGTTTCCTTGGATGATGTGGATCTTGATCAAGTTAGCGTTGATTTTGTCCTCAATTGTGCAAGAAAAAGTAGGGAATGTCCACCACAAAATATAGCCTCTACATATTTGCTTTAAAATGGATTGCAATCATCAAGTCAAGATTTTTTTTTGGGGGTAGGCGGACTTCTTGAACTATCTGAAGTTATTAGAGATTATCATGACAGCACTCTGTTCCCTCATATGGTAAATTCGGACTTGCACATACATTATTTTCTGTTCAATGGTCACTATTTATGAATGTTCTTGTTCAGGATTGCACATGCATTAATTTCTGTTGAATAGTTACTATTTGTGAATGTTCAAGTTCCAAGGTTTATCTATTGCAACATAGAATTATTCCATATGGGGTTGTTTTGCAGCACTTTTTACCTATTCCAAAATATTATTTAGTGTGTTCTATGCATTATTTTCATTCTTCAACGGTTTCCTTTTGGTATTAAGAGTAATGCAAGTTCAAATGATGAATTCTTTCTAGCTACAAATCCTGAACTATCGGGTTTGCCTCCAAGAAGATTGCCTGTCCCTATTTCCACATCACCAATTTTGCCAACACTCTCAACGTCAGAATCAATTGATACTGAACCATTTGAAGAGCTGTCCAGTTTATCCAAATCTCAGTCTCTCAGTTCCACACAACAACAAGAGTTAACAGTTGACGACATTGAGGATTTTGATGACGATGATGATCTAGATGAAGTTGACAGTCAAAGGTATTCAAGAAGATTTTTCAATGATGCTGCTGATCTTGTGCTTGGATTGCCGTCATTTGCTACTGGTAAGCATGCTTATTATAGGTGTATATGTGTATGGTGGACCTGTAACTTCTGCTATCATAAGTGTGACCATTTCATTTTGGCAGTATTAGGTTGTAATTTGCTTGCCTTTTAGCTCTAAGGTGCTATATCTATAGTACTGGTTATACCAGAAAAATAAAAGATGGGGAGAGTAATGGTTACCATTTTCAAAAAAAAAAAAAAAAAACCGGGAGGGTAAGAGTACTTCGAGATTTTTCTCTGGTTCTATATTTGTACTACTGGTTACTTTGTGCTTAGGATGCTGACACATGACTAGGAAACTATTAACAACATTGATGCATATGTATCGTATAACTGCTCTAGTTTCTGTGCAATTTTCACTCAATGATAAATGTATTTTTTTAATATGGAAATTTAACCACTATACTATCAAGCATTGTATCCTAATGATAAATAGATTTCAATTCTCATCCATATAAATTGCAGTTCGAGCAATGCACAGTAGCTTGATGTTGGGAGAATATCCATCCCTTTTTTATTAGGAGCATAAGAATCCACCTTAATCTCCAACATACTTATGTGATTTTTTGGTTTTTCTAACTTCTTCCAGCTGATAGGCATTATTTAATTTTTTAAAACTGTAATTCTATATGTTTTTTCTTTTCTTTTTGTAGATTAGATAGAGTTAGCACTATCTTGATGCTTGTTTAATGTTTTTCTGACCTTTGACTATCATAAACAAAACTAGTTGTCAGATTATTAATTCTCAGATATTCTAATGCAACTCTCTTTAGTGCTTAAATTTTTATTTTATTTTGTTATAACTCTTTGTTATTTTCTCCTCTAATCACTATTCACTTGATTATGTTTATAAAAAGAAAAACTTACATAGTTATACAAGTTTTTCACTTGATTATGTTTATAAAAAGAAAAACTTAGATAGTTATATAAGTTTTATTCCTGATCTTTAACGGCCCTAATTTTTTCTTTTGGTGCTTTCTAAGCATAAAGAGTTCCCACTAATGTTTTCTTCAACGAACATTCAAGTATTTCTTACTCTTCTGTGATAACTTCTCTCGTACTTAGTAGCAATAGTATTCAATTTGTTCTGAAGCTTATTCCATCTTTCATAAACCCTAATCAAATGATAAGCTAAGTTTTGTGCTTGTGCACGAAAACCAGTGATACGTTGATGTCATTTGATCCTCGCTTATTTTGGCACCTTCTTGGTTTGAAGTCTGTTTAGGAAATATCTCGATAAATGTTAAATGTGAACTTGAATGAAGTGAGGTCATCCTATCCATTTAAATAGTTTATTTTACCTCTACTTTGTAAACAACCTATGGTGGGGTGCAAGAGTTTATTTTGGAGCTTCATATTAAATCCATACTTCTTTTTGCGTTTTGATGTTTGAATTATTTGGTTTTATACAATGTTTGAAGCCTTGAATACATGTGTTGGCACATAATAGGAACTTCTAGATTGATTACTGGAGCAAGTATTTGATGAGAAAATAGTTTAATATAATATTTTATTCCAGTATTTCCTGATCGGTAAATTCGGTTACACTACTTCACTTGTAGATTCCACTATCTTCTTTCAAAATGTATTCTTCTCTTGCTTTTACGTGGATGGATGGGAGATACTTATACTTCAGGCTGTATTTCTTCCTAGCTATTGGCGATGATGATCTCCGTGAAACAGCATATGAGATCCTTCTGGCTGCTGCTGGACCTTCAGGGTATTTTCGCATTTTCTGTTTCTTGGCTTGCAACATCTCCCATCCGATTACTTTAACGCATTTAATATGCATTCTGTATGCACATAGGCCTCATTTTACCATCAAAGGAAAAAAAAGAAGGAGAAAACATCTAGATTGATGAGGAAGCTGGGTCGTAGCAAGAGTGACAATGTAATGACCCAGTCACCACATTTATCTATACTGGTCAGTTTGTTGGAGACAATGCGTGTCCTGATGGAGGTAGGAAAATGAATGACCTTGTTACCTTCTGTCAGATGTCAGATTGCTTCTAGCTTCTGTTGTTCGATTCACACCGATAATGGCATAGATATCTTATTAGTTTCTTGCCCTTAACTCAACAAGTTGGATAGCTTGCCTGCTGTTTCGTTGCAAATCATTTAGGAAATGAAATAACTTAATAAGCAGTAATTTTTTCTCCTTAATGAAAGGGCATAATGCTGATGAGGCTACAGTTTGTTAGTTAAGGTTGAGATGTTATGCCAAGAGGTGTTCAAATATTTTTGAAGTACAGAGTTGCCTTGAGCTGTTACGTTGGTGATTTGTTTGGTATATGGTGCTAGTCTCCACCAGTTGGTAGTTGGTAGTGAGTATATAATGTAAATAGTGTTTCTAGTGTTGGACATGAAAAAAAGGAGTTATAGATTCACTGTTTTTGATAATTAATTGAGTTAAACATTCATTATTAAATCATAAAAGTGACAGCTAACAAAAAGGGATAAATTTCCCAAAGGGAAATGTTAGAAGATAAAGAGGGAAGAGAGATATTGAAGATCCGACTCTGTTATTTAGGAATTTACAGTTTCATGCTTACTGGGTTCTTACATGATTAATATGTACAGATTTCTGGAGGCCATGGACGCCAGGACAAGACTTGGTCTCCTTAATGCGATGGTTGGAAAAGTGGGTAAAAGGATTGATACAATCTTGATCCCACTAGAATTGTTATGTTGTATTTCACGCACCTAGTTTTCCGGCAAAAGTCATATATTAAGTGGCAAAAGAGACAAGTAAGTGTTGTCTTTCCCACTTAATATGATGATTCAATTGTTTCCTCCCCTCCTCTTTGTAATTGTTGTAACAAGTTTTACAAAGTTGTTTATTTATGAAACTAAATTCATATGATAATGTATTTAACATTTCCGTTGCATATTCTTTTTCTGTCAGTTCAGTTAAACATGTTGGAGGAGGGGCTCATAAATCATCCTGCTGTAGGGTTAGGGAATCTGGGCGAAAAGCAAATGAGCTAAGGGTTCTTTTAGCTAAGATAGAGGAATCTGAGGTGTGTACATTTCTCTTGTCCCACTTTTGCTGAAGAGAAATTTCTGATTTATTACTAATACTTAACTTAAGTATTTGCAATTCTAGTTTGGTCATGCATCCTTGCAAATAGCCAAATACTGAACTTTATAATATGTTAACTCTTTGAAAATAGTGAAATGCAATGTTCGGACTTAAAGTAGTGGTCTGATTGCATATTTCAAGAAAATACTGGTTTCTACTCATTAATCTTCAACTTTCACAATTTTTTTCAAGTTGAACTTCAGTACTCTTTTATTCAGCTTCAACTCAGAGTGGCAGGCTTAGGATTTGAAGGCAGTGGGTACACATGCTTTAACATACACCGCATCTCCGACTTTGAGTAACATTATGCATTCAGTTGGTTTAGTTAGTTTCTAATCGAATTTTTAGTTTATAAACAAAGAAATCAATCAAACCGAAATGACTTGGGTTAATTGGATTTTTATGACTTTAGCTTTAATTAAGTTTAGGAATCTCTTTTATTTACCTATAATATAAAAGGAAGAGCCAGGAAACACGTGTCTCTCTATCATCTATACAAACGACAGGAAGCACGTGGCCCTACAACATCTATACAAACAACAAACTAACAACATTATAATTTAACCTATCATTCTTTTCAGTAAGGATATTGTAAATTGAATCATGATTTACCAATTTGCTTAGTGATCGATGCAATGAATGTAAATTTGCGGTAATCCTAGTTGGATTTCATTTTCTTAATTTTATTGCCGAAAATAAGTATGTTAAATATTAAATAGATGGATTGAAACTACAAATGCACTCCATTTCTTTCAAACAAATTAAATACATTTATGATTTACTTGAGTGTTCTGTTTTGAAGTTTGATCATCATATGTCTAATCATAGGATTGCTTAGAATTAAAGTTAGAGTTGCTAAGAGGGTTTTCATATTTTAGATTGGAGGTTCATTATCTATTGAGTTACGAATTGTCTGTCCCTGGCCCTCGGGGGTTTCATGGTTGAAAAAAGGAAGTGTCTATTTTTTTGGAAATTGACATGCTTTATCTTCTTGTACTTCTTGTGTACTCTCCTAAAAGGACTTATTTTCAAAAAATCTTATTGACCCATGGAATTAGTTCAATTGATGTTTTTTCTTGTTTGCTTGTTTGATGCTCTTCATCATTATTATGTGCACTCTCATTTTTTTTCTCAATCACTTATTTTGATACCATATACTATGAACACCCATATTGGAGTTTCTTGATATCCTATATTTGTAGAGGCAGCTAAGCTTTTTGCAACACATATTCAGGACCATCTCAATTCTCAATGTTGTTTCATGGATAGAATAAACTTTACTTATCAAATAACAACTGAATCCAGCAAGCAAGATCACAGCACAACAGTTTTAATTGCTTTTATCCTTATGGCCATCTAATAATCATTTAGTACAAGAATAAAACCCAAGAAAATACTAAAATTGGATCTCTAAATGTAATCTACTTTTAAATGATGTAAAGCTGGGAAGAGCTATGCAGAGAACTGAAAAATATCACATAAGAGAATGTAAAGCCTTTTAGAGTTGCCTTTTCTGTCATATAGGTTTATTTGCACACAGTTGAATAAAAGAAGGAATAACCTGACTGAAATCATCTAAATGACTGTATTAACTTCATCACTTATTTTGATACCATATACTATGAACACCCATGTCCTGAGAAATAAAGTTACAAGAAAGGGTTCTTTGTGATGCTATACCAGATGATATGCCATAAAAATATCATTTCTTTTTTTCAGTCTTTTCCTCCTGCAGCAGAGATGCAAAAGACAGAATGTTTAACATCTTTGAGAGAGATCGTTATGCCACTGGCAGAAAGGCCAGCTCGAGGTGACTTAACTGGTGAAGTATGCCACTGGGCTAATGGTTGTCACCTGAATGTCAAATTATACGAGAATCTACTTCTCAGTGTTTTTGATGTTTTAGATGAGGGAAAGCTCACAGAGGTCAGTAAAAACCCACTTGAATGCCATTCTCTGTAATTCTTGCCATTCTTGCTATGCCTTATGGTGCCAGGATAAAGATGACCGACCATCTTGTTTCTTGTACACTGGAAAGTAATACTCTTGGGATGTCACCTTTCTCTTAAAAGAAGAAGGTAATATTCTTAAGGGTCATTTGATTTACAGTCTTGGTATGTTGTGTACTTATGTTTGTAATAGAAGGACATGATGAGTGAAGGTGTTAAAAGGGCATGAGCCACAAAATCACATGGAAGGCAATTGTCTCGAAAAACCTACAATCTCTTGAAATTCATGCAGACATAGCGAATAATAGGTCACAATAGAAAATGTTTATACAGTTGGAACTATGTTTTAGTCATGTTAGTAGTAATTTAGGTCTTGTGTTTTATAGGAATCCTTTAGTCTTATATGAGATTTATATGCATTTCGAAAATATATAGAACTTCTGGAGCTTATTATTATTATTATTATTATTATTATTATTATTATTATTATAGGTCTAAGGAGCTTAAAATGGAATGATATGAATTATGATCAGTGAGGATTCATATAGCCGAGGCCCTACTTGCTTATGATTGAGGTCCAGTTGTTTTATATGAACAAAATAACCTGTTCTCTTTGTATAATAGTAAACTCCTGAACAGTAGTGCAATGAATGATGTTATGTGAGTACATTCCTTTGGAAATCAATTTATATGTTTGAATGACCAATTATGAACTTCATCTTTTCCAACCAGGAAGTTAAAGAAATTTTGGAGCTTCTTAAGTCCACATGGCGTATTTTGGGAATCACAAAAACCATCCACTACACTTGCTATGCTTGGGTATTATTTCGACAGGTATAAAATGACAAAAAAATACTGGTTTCTAGTCAGAGTTGCTTAAAACATTACTAGCATTTGCTTGACTACTAACCTGCTGATGCACTTGCTATGCTTGGGTATTATTTCGACAGGTATAAAATGACAGAAAAAAATACTGATTTCTAGTCAGAGTTGCTTAAAACATTACTAGCATTTACTTGACTACTAACCTGCTGATGGTATATCAATTGTTTGGACTAGATTTTACTTCTTTATCAATTATTTGAGTGGTGATGGACCACAAGCTCTTTGGAATATGTGGCATAGCCTGCAATTTCCTATTTAGAAAATAAACTGATATTTCTTGAATCTAGCTTGAGGTATCAGGAAAATCGTGTTTCGTTGACTGAGTTCCTAAAAGATTTGGAAGGCTTTGTTCTTTTTATGTTAGTTAGGTTTGCTGATGTCCTCTTGGAGTACTTCTTGGTCGATGCTAACATTCAACGTCAGTTTACTTTTTTGCATAAAATGAATCTGGGGGTGATCAAGAGTGGCCATCACTTCAGTTTCTCATTTGTTTGAATGTCCTTTGAGTATTGAGTGGCCATTTTAGATGCTTCATCCTTATGTAAAACTAATGATGCATCAAATGTGAGGTTGTACTTGCTGCTCCCTACTTAGTAGCCGATCTGCACTCCGTTTGTGGTACCTATAGAAACCTGAATTTTAATAATTTTGATAGCAATTTTGCTATTCACAATTAACAATAGGTTGTATGGAAAATACCATACATTATGTTTTCTGATTACTCAAGTATTATGCATTTATTAATACAGATATCAACAATCCTTGGTGAAGCTACCAAAGAAGACCAAATTACCCATCATTTTGAAATAACCTCGGTTTAACTTAACTGAAGAATGTGTAGCCTGCCTACTACCTATTAGATTGTGATTAGTCACTTACAACTGTAACTTAATCTAGCTGAATTAAGGTGATTATTTTAAATGTGTGTTTTATTTAAGGAAAAATAATATTTTTGGTCCAGTGTTATTCTTCAGGTCCTATTTTTCTCTTCGTGTTATTCAACTTAGAAATTTGACCTTTGTCGAATCTAATGTGCTATTACAGTCTAATTATAATTTATAACTGCCTTAACTTCACTATACACTGAAAACTGATTTTCTGAAATACTAAACCCTCATCCTCTCCTCGATCCACATTATATAACTTCTGCAAATTTAAGTAATTTTTTTATCCCAATAAGTAATCGGCTGTTAGGCAATCGCTTCCATCTTCTTTAGTTAACTGTTTGTAAATACATTCCTGACATATTGCATCAATTTCTTCTTTCTTGGTTACCCACCCTTATTTCAAATTTGGTTACTTGGTTGAAGTTTATCCCTCTATCAATTCCACTTTGCTTATTGTTGGTGCGTGATTGTCCTATTTCGATATATGCCCCTTGTGTTGTTGCAGTTTTTCATCATGGGAGAGCAAATGATCTTGCAATATGTCATTGAACAGTTAAAAAAAATACCATTAAAGGAACAAATGGGTCAGCAAGAGTGAATGCACTTGAAGAGTTTGCGTTCTAGAGTTGAAATGGAAAAGAGATTCCAAGAGTTGACTTTCTTGCAGTTTTCTTATTGCCAATTTCAAATGGGCAGATAAGCAGTTGGGAGACTACCATCTCAATTATGCTGAGGTTTGTGCACAATTCTGTTTTACTTTGATTAGACGATTGCAAATCTTGTGCGCATGATCAACTCAGAGCTTGTACTGTAAATTCTGTTTAGCAATTTAAAACTAAGAAACTAACTTCCAAATGTACTCTTTCCCATGAATAGTGGTTGCCAATATTTCAAATTTTCTAATTTTCTCTGTTTCAAAAATATATTTCAAATTTTCTGCCTTTTCTGTTGACATTAATTCCATCTAGGATATTATTTAGTTTAAGCTAACAGTACAAGAAAGTTGTGTCTAAAAACTAGTTGATGTTTTTGGATTAGGAGTTGGTGATGATGGAAAACACTGTGGTAGCTGCTATGCTTGTTCGAAGGCTTCTTCTAGAAGAACCTGAAACAGTATATATGACTACCTACCTTTTCTGGTGAACTATTTTAAGTTTGTTTTGGGAAAAAAAATCAAATGTTATATGTACTGTCTGTGCATTCACTATAAACCATAAGATTCACATACATGGACACTTATAAATAATAAAATATTGTTTATGCAGGCAATAAAGTCTGCAACAATATCAGATAAAGAGCAGATAGAGTTCTACATAACATCTTCAAACAAAAATGCATTTGCAAGGGTAAAGAATTATTACTTGTTGGAAAAGGGAAACTTAAATTGGTTGCGAAATATAATTACTGATGTTGAAATCTTTCTATATGTCGGGGCTTTGCTTGTTCAAAGACTAGTTAAATTAGTTTCTTCCAGTGTTGTGAAAGGCGATCGCCAATGGTGAGAGGCGATGCGACCTTTAAAAGACGACGACATGTCGACAAAGGCGAGAGGCGAGAAAGGTGTCGCGTCTTTTGTATTTTCTTTTTTAAAAAAAGGTGACCAATTTAGGGTTTTAAAAGTTAAAAGGTAATTTTAGGATTTTCGACTAGAGACTCGTAAGGCGACTAGCTAGACTTTTCCGGCGACTCCAAATTCCAACCAATACATATTTCTTCTATCTTCTTCTTTTCTTCTTCAGATTTCTTCTTCCTCTGTTTCCTTTTCCTTTTTCTACTTCAGAGTCAATTCTACCTCTGTTTTTTTTTCCTCACTATTTTCACTTTTGTTATGTTTTTTTCTCATTAAAGTTCTAAGTATGTACACTATCTATTTTCAGTTTTTGAATTAAAATATTTGCTAATATGTTATTGCTATTGAGATTTTGATTATTTATATATGCAATTAAATATTTTAATTTTTTGGTATTATTTTACATATAATTCCATTAATTAAATATTTAATATTCGTAATTATTTTAAAATGTAATATAATATTCTAAATATATATTATTTAATCTAAACTATTTTCGTCCCGAATTAATAATATGTTAATTTTTTAAAAAAAATTTCTTCACTAATATAATTTTAAAATCTCCAGTTTGAATTTTTTTTAGCTAGACATAAAAAATTAAGGACAAAATGATCATTTTTAACTCCGTAATAATCTTAAAAGTTGAGTATTTATGTAATGTTTATGTAATGTTTATGTAATTGTATTTCATTAATGATTTCACTTTTATTTAAATTGTCCATTAATTTGTATATTATATAATATTTGCTTGCAATTTATGTTACTTAAAAATTTGAAATAAAATATAATTTTATATTAAATAAAGAATTTGAAAAAATAAAATATTATATCACATGAAAATTATATAAAATAATTATTTGAAAAAGAAAGAAAAATTATTTATATTATGAAATAAGAAAATAAGAATGAAGTAGAAATAATAATATATCTATTTTACTCTCTAAAGAAGAATCTTCTTCTCATATCTCATGTCTCATATCTCATATCTCATATTTCATCTCATATCTAATATCTCATATCTCATATCTCATCTCATGTCTCATCCCAATATCTCATCTCATATCTCATATCTCATCTCATATCTCATCTCTCATCTCTCATCTCTCTCCCCATCGCATATCTCATATCTCATCTCATATCTCATATCTCATATCATATCTCATATCTCATATCTCATATCTCATATCTCATCTCTCATCTCTCATCTCATATCTTATATCTCATATCTCATAACTCATCTCATATCATATCTCATCTCATATCTCATATCATATCTTATATCTCATATCTCATATCTCATATCATATCCCATCTCATATCTCATATCATATCTCATCTCACATCTCACATCTCACATCTCATATCTCATATCTCATCCCATATCTCATATCTCATATCATATCTCATTTATTATCTCTCATCTTATATCATATCTCATATCTCATCTCATATCATATATCTCATCTCTCATCTCATATCTCATCTCACATCTCATATCTCATCTCACATCTCATCTCTCATCTCATCTCACATCTCATCTCATATCTCACATTCTCATATCTCATACCGCATCTCTCATCTCATATCTCATCTCATATCTCATATATCATATCTCATCTCTCATCTCATATCTCATCTCACATCTCATATCTTATATATCATATCTCATCTCATATCTCATCTCTCATCTCATCTCATATCTCATCTCATATCTCATATCTCATCTCTCATCACAAATCTCATCTCATATCTCATCTCACATCTCACATCTCATATCTCATATCTCATCTCATATCTCATCTCATATCTCATATCTCATATATCATATCTCATCTCTCATCTCATATCTCATCTCTCATCTCATATCTCATCTCTCATCTCATATATCATCTCACATCTCATATCTCATCTCATATCTCATCTCTTATCTCATCTCATATCTCATCTCATATCTCATATCTCATATCTCATCTCATATCTCATCTCATATCTCATATCTCATATCTCATATCATATCTCATCTCTCATATCTCATCTCTCATCTCTCATCTCTCATCTCATATCTCATATCTCATATCTCATATCTCATATCTCATATCTCATATCTCATACATATCTCATATCTCATATCTCATACATATCTCATATCTCATATCTCATATCTCATATCTCATATCTCATACATATCTCATATCTCATATCTCATATCTCATATCTCATATCTCACATCTCACATCTCTCATCTCTCATCTCATATCTCATATCTCATATCTCGCATCTCGCATCTCGCATCTCATCTCATATCTCATCTCACATCTCACATCTCACATCTCACATCTCACATCTCATATCTCATCTCATATCTCATCTCTCATCTCACATCTCATCTCATCTCTCATCTCATCTCTCATCTCTCATCTCTCATCTCATATATCATCTCACATCTCATATCTCATCTCATATCTCACATCTCATATATCATCTTATATATCATATCTCATCTCATATCTCATCTCTTATCTCATCTCATATCTCATCTCATATCTCATATCTCATCTCTCATCTCATATCTCATATCTCATATCTCATATCTCATATCTCATATCTCATATCTCATCTCTCATCTCATATCTCATATCTCATATCTCATATCTCATCTCACATCTCATATCTCATATCTCATCTCTCATCTCATCTCATATCTCATCTCATATCTCATCTCACATCTCACATCTCATCTCATATCTCATCTCATATCTCATCTCTCATCTCATCTCTCATCTCACATCTCATATCTCATCTCATCTCATATCTCATCTCATATATCTCATATCATATCTCATCTCTCATCTCATTTCTCATATCTTATCTCTCATCTCATATCTAACCTCATATCTCATATCTTATCTTATATCTCATCTCATCTCATATCTCATATCTCATCTCTCTCATATCTCATATCATATCTCATCTCTCATCTTATATCATATCTCATATCTCATCTCATATCTCATCTCACATCTCATATCTCATATATCATATCTCATATCATATCTCATCTCTCATCTTATATCATATCTCATATCTCATCTCATATCATATATCTCATCTCTCATCTCATATCTCATCTCATATCTCATCTCATATCTCATCTCACATCTCATATCTCATATATCATATCTCATCTCATATCTCATATCTCATCTCTCATCTCATATCTCATCTCATATCTCATATAGCATATATCATCTCAGATCTCATATCTCATCTCTCATCTCATCTCATATCTCATCTCATATCATATCTCATATGTCACATCTCATATCTCATATCTCATCTCATATCTCATCTCATATATCTCATATCATATCTCATCTCACATCTCATATCTCATCTCATATCTCATCTCATATATCTCATATCATATCTCATCTCTCATCTCATCTCTCATCTCTCATTTCATATCTCATATCTCTATCTCATCTCTCACCTCATCTCTCACCTCATATCTCTTATCTTATCTTATATCTCATATCTTATCTCATCTCATATCTCATATCTCATCTCTCTCATATCTCATATCTCATCTCTCATCTAATCTCTTATCTCATTTCTCATCTCTCATCTGATATCTCATATCTCATCTCATCTCTCTCATATATCTCTCTCATATCTCATCTCATATCTCATCTCTCTCCTCTCTCCTCATATCTCATCTCTCTCATCTCTAATCTCTCATCTCTTATATCTCATCTCTTTCATTTCTCTCATCTCTCATCATCTCTAATCTCTCATCTCTCTCATATCTCAATCTCATCTCTCAATCTCATCTCTATTATCTCTCATCTCTCTCATATCTCATCTCTCATCTCTCATCTCTCTCATATCTCTCATCTCTCATATCTAATCTTTTTTTCTCTCATCTCTCATTTCTCATATCTCTTATCTAATCTCTTCTCTCATATCTCTCATATCTAATCTTTTTTTCTCTCATCTCTCATTTCTCATATCTCTTACTCTTCTCTCATCTCTCCCATCTCTCATCTTATATCTCACCTCTCTCATATCTCATATCTCATCTCTCTCATCTCTCATATCTCATCTCTCTCATATCTTATCTCTCTCATCTTTCTTATCTCATCTCTTCTCTCATATCTCTCATCTCTCCCATCTCTCATCTTATATCTCACCTCTCTCATATCTCATATCTCATCTCTCTCATCTTTCATATCTCATCTCTCTCATCTTTCTTATCTCATCTCTCTCATCTCTCATCTCTCATCTCTCATATCTCATCTCTCTCAACTCTAATATCTCATCTCTTTCATATCTCATCTATCTCATCTCTAATATCTCATCTCTCCCATATATCATCTCTCTCATCTCTAATCTCTCATATCTTATCTTTCATCTCTCTTATCTCTCATCTCTCATCTCTCATCTCTCATCTCTCTCATCTTTCTCATCTCTCTCATCACTCCTCTCTCATCACTCCTCTCTCATCTCTCTCATCACTCATCTCTCTCATCTCATCTCTCATCTCTCATATCTCATATTACTCTATCATCTTTCTCATCTCTCATCTCTCATCTCTCTCATCTCTCATCTCTCTCATCTATCTTTTCTCTCATCTCTCATCTCTCATCTCTTCTTCCATCTCACTCATCTGATCTCTCTTAACTCTCATTTCTCATTTCTCTCATCTGTCTTTTCTCTCATCTCTCATCTCTCATCTCTCATCTCTTCTTCTATCTCACTCATCTGATCTCTCTTAACTCTCATTTCTCATTTCTCTCATCTCATCTCTCATATCTCATCACTTATATCTTATGTCATCTCTCCTCTCTCATTACTCATAACTCTTATCTCGTCTCTTCTCTCATCTCTCTCATCTCTCATATCTCATCTCTATCATCTCTCATATCTCATCTCTCAATCTCATATCTCTCATCTCACTCATCTTATCTCTCGCAACTCTCATTTCTCATCTCTCTCATCTCATCTCTCTCAGCTTATCTCTTATCTCTTCTTATCTCTTCTCTCATCTCATCTGTCATATCTCTCTTCTCTATAGCTTTTTGCATCTCCCATCTCGTTTAACGTCTCTCTTCTCTCACATCTCACATTCCGGAGAACTAATATTTTTTTCTCAAAAAAACTTTATGAGGACCTCCGTAAAGAGTTGGGGAACCACCATACTCCCACTATTTTAATGTCTATTTCCGTATTTACAGACCCTTATTTAGAAATTACCCAAAAATTCTCAATTTTTTGTATAGCCCATGGATCTGGCGCTCCAAAGCAACAAAAATATTTTTCTCAATAAACTTTATGAAGACCAACGTAATGAGTTGGGGGAACCGCCACGTATACTCACACCATTTTTAATGACTATTTTTGCATTTACAACCCTTTTTTAGGAATTACCCAAAATCCTTGATTTTTCGTGTGTTATAGACCATGGATCTGGCACCCCGGAGCACCCAAAAAAAATATTCTCAATTTTTTTTATGAGGACCTCCGTAATGAGTTGGGGAACCACCACGTATACTAACACCATTTTTTAACGACTAATTCGCATTTACATGCCCTTTTCTAGGAATTATCCAAAATCTTCATTGTTTCGTGTGTTATAGCCCAAGGATCTGGCGCCCTTGAGCACCAACATTTTTTTTCTCAAAAAACTTTGTAAGGAGCTCCGTAATGAGTTGGGGAACCACCACGTATACTCACTCCATTTTTATCGTCTATTTCCGCATTTACAGACCCTTTTTTAAGAAATACTCAAATCCTTAATTTTTCGTGTGTTATTATAGCCCATGAATCTGAAGCCCCGAAGCACCCAATTTTTTTTGTAGGAATTATCCAAAATCCTCAATTTTTCATGTGTTATATAGTCCATTGATCTGGCGCCCAGAAGCGCTAATTTTTTTTTTCTCAAAAGACTTTATGAGGACCTCAGTAATGAGTTGGGGAACCACCACGTATAGTCACACCATTTTTTTAACGACTATTTCCGTATTTATAGACCTTTTTTTAGGAATCACTCAAAAACCTCGATTTTTCGTGTGTAATTGCCCAGGGATCTGACACCCCGGAGCACCCAAGTTGTTTTTTCTTAAAAACTTTATGAGGACCTCTGTAATGAGTTGGGGAACTACCACGTATACTCACACCATTTTTTTAACGACTATTTCGCATTTACAGGCCCCTCCTCAATTTTTCGTGTGTTATAGCCCATGGATCTGGTGCCCCGGAGCACCAAAATGATTTTTTCTCAAAAAACTTTATGAGGACCTCTGTAATGAGTTGGGAAACCACCACGTATAGTCACAATATTTTTATAACGCCTATTTTCGCATTTATAGGCCCTTTTTTAGAAATTACCCAAAATTCTCAATTTTTCGTGTGTTATAGCCCATGGATATTGCGCCCCGGAGCACCGAAATTTTTTTTGTCAAAAAACTTTATGAGGACCTATGTAATGAGTTGGGGAACCATCACGTATACTCAACTTTATGAGGGCCTCTATAATGAGTTGGGGAACCACCACGTATAACTCACCCTTTTTAACGACTATTTCCGCATTTACAGGCCCTTTTTTAGGAATTACGCAAAATCCTTAATTTTTCGTGTGCTATAACTCATGGATCTGGCGCCCAAGAGCACCGTAATTTTTTTTCTCAAAAACATTATGAGGACCTCTGTAATGAGTTGGGGAACCACCACGTATACTCACACCAGTTTTAACGCTTATTTCTGCATTTACAGACCCTTTTTTAGGAATTACCCAAAATCATAGATTTTTCGTGTGTTATAGCCCATGGATCTGGCGCCCCGTAACACTCAAAAATAATTTCTCAAAAAACTTTATGAAGACCTCTGTAATGAGTAGGGGAACCACCATGTATACTCACACCATTTTTAACGACTATTTCACATTTTCAGGCCCTTTTTTATTAATTACTCAAATTCCTATATTTTTCGTGTGTTGTAGTACATGGATCTGGAGCCCAAGAGCACCAAATTTTTTTTCTCAAAAAACTTTATGAGGACCCAGGAACCACTACGTATACTCACACCATTTTTTAACGTCTATTTCTGCATTTACAGACCCCTTTTTAGTAATTATCAAAAATTCTCGATTTTTCGTGTGTTAATAGCCCATGGATCTGGCGCCACAGAGCAACAAAATTTTTTTCTCAAAAAACTTATGAGGACTTTTGTAATGAGTTGGGGAACCACCACGTATACTCTCAACATTTTTAACGATTATTTCGCATTTACAAAAACTTTATCAAGACCTCTATAATGAGTTGAGGAACCTCCAAGTATATTCACATCCTTTTTTTAATGACTATTTCGCATTTACATGCACTTTTTTAGAAATTATGCAAAATCCTTGATTTTTTGTGTGTTATAGTCAATGGATCTGGCGCCCCGGAACAGTCAAATTTTTTTTCTCAAAAAACGTTATGAGGACCTTAGTAATGAGTTGGAGAACCACCACGTATACTCACATAATTTTTAATGACTATTTTGCATTTACAGGTCCTTTTTAGGAATTACCCAAAATTCTCGATTTTTCGTGTGTTACAGCCCAAGGATATGGCGCCCGATAGCACCGAAATTTTTTTTCTCGAAAAACTTTATGAGGACCTTCATAATGTGTTGGGGAACCACCACTTATACTCACACCATTTTTTAACGCCTATTTCTGCATATACAGACCCTTTTTTAGGAATTACCCAAAATCCTCGATTTTTCGTATGTTATGGCCGGATCTGGCGCCCTAGAGCACCCAAAAAAAATTTCTCAAAAAATAATATGAGGACCTCCTTAATGAGTTGGGGAACCACCACGTATACTCACACCATTTTATTAACGATTATATCGCATTTACTGGCCCTTTTTTAGTAATTACCAAAATTCCTCGATTTTTCGTGTATTATAGCCCATGGATTTGGCGCTCCGGAGCACCAAATTTTTTTTCTCAAAAACTTTTATGAGGACCTCCGTAATGAGTTGAGGAACCACCACGTATACTTACACCATTTTTTATGCCTATTTCCACATTTACAAACCACTTTTTTTAGGAATCACCCAAAATCCTCAATTTTTCGTGTGTTATACCCATGGATCTGGCGCCCCAGAGAACCCAAAATTTTATTTTCAAAAAACTCTATGAGGACCTCCATAATGAGTTTGGGAACCACCATGTATACTCTCATAATTTTTAACGACTATTTCCGCATTTACATGCCTTTTTTTTAGGAATTACCCAAAATCCTCAATTTTTCGTGTGCTATAGCTCATGGATCTGGCGCCCAAGAGCACCATAATGTTTTTCTCAAAAACCTTTATGAGTACCTCTGTAATGAGTTGGGGAACCACCACGTATACCCACACCATTTTTAACGCCTATTTCTGCATTTACAGACCCTTTTTTTAGGAATTACCCAAAATCCTGAATTTTTCGCATGTTATAGCCCATGGATCTGGATCCCCGTAACACTCAAAAAAAAATTCTCAAAAATCTTTATGAGGACCTCTGTAATGAGTGGGGAACCACCACGTATACTCACACCATTTTTAACAACAATTTCGCATTTACAGGCCCTTTTTTAGGATTTCCCAAAATCCTCGATTTTTCGTGTGTTACAGCCCATGGATCTGGCACCCAAGAGCACCAAAAAAAATTCTCAAAAAACTTTATGAGGACTTCAGTAAAGAGTTGGGGAACCACCACGTATTCTCACACTTTTTAACGCCTATTCCGCATTAACAGACCCCTTTTTAGGAATTACCCGAAATCTTCAATTTTTCGTGTGTTATAGCCCATGGATCTGGAACCCCGGAGCACCCAAAAAAAAATTTCCAAAAAACTTTATGAGGACCTATGTAATGAGTTGGGGAACAACCACTTATACTCTCACCATTTTTAATGATTATTTCCGCATTTACATGCCCTTATTTTAAAATTAGCCAAAATTCTCGATTTTTCATGTGTTATAGTCCATGGATATGATGCCCCCGAGCACCAAAAAAAAATTTCTCAAAAAACTATATGAGGACCTCCGTAATGAGTTCGGAAACCACCACGTATACTTACACCATTTTTAATGACTATTTCACATTTACAAACCCTTTATTAGGAATTACCCAAAATCCTCGATTTTTCGTGTGTTATAGACCATGGATCTGGCGCCCCGGAGCACCAAGAAAATATTTCTCAAAACAATTTATGAGGACCTCTGTAATGAGTTGGGGAACCCCCACGTATACGCACACCATTTTTTAACGCTTATTTCTGCATTTAAAGACCCTTTTTAAAGAATTATAACCCATGAATCTGGCGCCCCGGAGCACCCAATTTTTTTTTTCTCAACAAACTTTATGAGGACCTCTGTAATGAGTTGGGGAACAACCACGTATACTCATACCATTTGATTAACGACTATTTCGCATTTGCATGCCCTTATTTAGGAATTATTAAAAATCCTCGATTTTTTCGTGTGTTATATCCCATGGATCTTGCGCCCCAAAGCACTAAAAATCTTTTCTCAAAAAACTTTATAAGTACCTCCGTAATTAGTTGCGGAACCACCACGTATACTCACACCATTTTTAACGCCTATATCTACATTTACAAACACTTTTTTTTAAAGAATTACCTAAAATTCTCGATTTTTCTTGTGTTATTACCCATGAATCTGGTGCCCTGGAGCACCCAAAAATTGTTTTTTTTGAGGACCTCCGTAATGAGTTTGGGAACCACCACGTATACCCTCACCATTTTTAACGATTATTTCCGCATTTACAAGCCCTTTTTAGGAATTACCCAAAATCCTCGATTTTTTTCATGTGTTATAGCCAGGGATCTAGCGCCCCGGAGCACCATAATTTTTCTGATCATCCATCACTTGGTCTCTGTTGTTTTGGACTAACTTTTCCCATTCTAATACCAAATGTGATAATCCAAGTGCAGAAACTAGTCCATGAACTTTCTGATTTTGTAACTTTTATCAAATGAACTTGAAGCTCAAAGTCTATTAGCTCAGCACGGCCGACTAGATATGTCTTTTGACCAGTTAAACAGCGGGATCAGAAAAGACCAAGAGCACTGCCCAGGCCTTCTTACTTTCTATTTCACAGCCAACATGTTATGAATCTCCTTAGATTATGGTACATTTGTGTTAAATAGGCTTCTCACAGGATACGACAGGGTGTTTTCATATTTCCCACAAAATGACTGTTTTCTAGAAGTTACATTTGATTGATTTACGTCCTATGGTTTCAACAACAGAAGTAGACCAACTTTCCCTGGATTGTGGTAGACTTCTCATCTTACAATAGTGCGATGTTGATTGTTGGGAGCATCTGTTCCCTGTGCATCATAGCTAGTTTCTGAGTGTGGTTATTCAGTTTTATGTTTCCTCTAGATTGGGAATGAAGGGAAATTCTCTGTTTTTCATGAATAATCGCTTTGTGCAGATAATACAAGATGTTGAGGCAATATCTCAAGCAACAAATGAACATCCTTTAGCACATCTTGCAGAACACACAAAGAAACTCTTGCAAAGAGATAATACTATTTACATGCCTATCTTGTCTCAACGACATCAAAATGCTGCTGCTGTTTCTGCATCCATACTTCACAAGCTTTATGGTATCAAATTGGTAATTAATGATTAATCTATTTCCTGGAGTTCTAGTTGTAGCTTAATTAATTCATGGTAATATGTTTGGTATGGAGATTTGAGTGAATGTCATTCATTTAGAGATCATTCCTTGATAATGCGGAACATCTGACCGAGGATACTATAGCTGTCTTTCCTGCTGCTGATAGTCTTGAGCATGATATAATGCAAGTTATCATATCTTCTTGTGCTGATGGAACATCAGATGCTTATTGCAGAAAGTTAAATTTGTTCAAGGTAAGGAAACTCTTCCTGGGCTTCTTTATTTATTTTTATAATGGAAATGGAGTAACTTAGGGTGACATAATTTTGCAAAATTTATATGGGGCAGTTCCAAGTGAAAGATTTTGTAGCCAGTAAATTAAGCTTCTTGGATTTATTTTCTTCCGACCACGCCATTCTTAACTGCTCTGAACCTTTTTATTTGTTGGTGGCGGGATGGTTTTGCTAATAAAGTTTCCATGTGTCATGCTCAATATTTTACGTAGTGAATCTGGTGTTTTTCTTAGCCTTTTCTTGTTTTAAGTATAGATTGAGACTGTGTCTGGGACATTGGTACTACGATCACAACTTGCAAGGATTTTGAATTGGGTTGACCGGGCTATTCAGCAGGAGGTAATAACTTGGGGAGTTTCTAAATCTGTTGATTGAACAATTATATCATTTATTTAGCTGTTCCTTTGTCATTATACTTCTATTCTCTATGCCATTTGTCATTTATCATTTTAGATTTTTCTATCTCATGTCTTTCAATATTCACGGTTATGATAATAAGAGTAAATTGAAATCCTCCTCCTAACCAAAGACCGGTCTTTTAGCATATGAAGTTAATTACCTTTTCATTGTTTTCCAGCGGTGGGTTCCGGTTTCACCTCAACAAAGGCATGGAAGTAGTATTGTTGAAGTCTACAGGATTGTGGAGTAGGTTCACAAATCATACTCTGTTCTTTTGCATAGTTATTTTTCACAGTTTTCTCTCTTGCAGCATAAGTTTATAGTGTTTCATATATGGAAGAAGAGTTGCAATCATTTGTGCTTGAGAGCTAAGTTTGATCACAAACTTCTTATACTTTTGGTGCATGAAACTTAAGTGAAAAAATACTTAGCTTTTGGAACATATAAACTTGAAGAAATACTTAGAAGAATACAAATAATTAGCTTTTGGCATTTGCATATCTTGCATTTGTTTCTGCAGAACTGTTTGCTGCTAAATTGAACCTCTATATTTCATGGTGAACTTACCATTTGAATGCAGCTAATAAGGAAGATATTGTTCCACCTGTGCCTATTTTGACGAGATACTCAAGGGAAAGTGGAATTAAGGCATTTGTAAAGAAGGAGTTGAAGGATACCAGATGTCTTGAAGTCTGTTGAAATTGACGTAGCGGCAGCATCAACGCTTTGTGTGCAGTTGAATAGCCTTCATGTTAGTTAACTTCTACTTTCCCTCTTTATGTATGATAAGATCTCAAGCTGCTGTGTTCCCCTTTATTATTGAATCTAAAGGGTGTATTTCTCTGCACTGGTTCGAGTGGAAAATTATGGCTCTGGCCAGTTTCATTAGCTTGAAGCTGGACTTTAGATGCTCTACTTCATAGTATTACCTGTGAGTAAGTGATCCCGTTAAGGGTTTATAGCGTCACCTTACATCATATGTTAAATTTGAGAGGGCTGTTGAATGGAAAAACTAATCAAGAAATTGAAAAAGATAGTAGAGAAGTTCTTTAAATTTGAATGATATTTGCTGCTAAAGTCTTCCAAAAATCAACATTTGGCAAGTGCTCTATAGGCAGGCAGTTGGAGTTTGGGCAGTTAGTATATTATACCATTCTGATTAATTTCTTTTTGTATAAGAACTGCTGTCTTTTCAATTAAGATATCTTCTCTAAATGATTACATTTCTAGCTTAGTTCAGTACTTCTTTCCGATATACTTTTATTCTGAGCCATTGATCCATAGGAGTGGAGGCTTATATTGAAAAGCTTTCTGAAGTTTCATGTTGGAATCTACTGGCTGCTAGCAGCAAATTGAGACATTCGGTAGCTTTGATTTCAGCCATGACATGAAACAACATTGAAAATATTTCAGTGAGATATAGCATCTTCTTCCATGTCTAATTGAGAGTTAAAATGACATCAGTTGTGTATGGAGAGGATGAGTCTTGATATTATTGGCAAGAGCCCATGCTAGAATTTTCATGGAATACCAAGTAATTTTTATTGTATATTCTTCTACATGTGTGCATTAACATCTTCGTTTTAGAAAGAAAATATAAATAGTCAATTTTATGAGTATTCGTATATACAAAAGTAAAATTAATTAAATACTAGATAATTTTAGTGCATAATTATTAACATGACAAACTAGATTACTTTGTAATTTTAACAAAAATATCTTATATCACGCCAGACTTATATTTTTTCTCATAAGATATTTTTCAAGTGTGGACCCCAAATTCATCCCTAAAATCGCGATTTATCCATAACTCCTGCTGTGCTCTTCGTAAAAGTTGAAATGTATTTTCTCAAAGTCTTTAATTTGAATTCTACAGATTAGTAATTTCATGCAGTAAGAAATAATATTTGGAAATCGGATGTGTATGTTTGTTTCCTATGCCCACAAACTATATGACAAAGGATGAAGAAGAAAGTCAATTTAGTACTATATTTTGGAAGTTGAGAATTGTAAAAAATTACGATGCCATTAGCAACAAAGAGAGATACCATTGATAATAGGCCAGGACCAGTGTGCTTGGCGATAAAGTTTTCATCCTCAAACTTGCTTCCATATATGGAAACACATCCACTACCATCTCCCTACAGAAGATAAAAAAAGAATTAGCCAATGTTAAGAGATATTTGGCAATTGGTGAGATTTCATGGTGGCACTTTATGCATTTTCATAAGTGATAAGAGGATCTATCATGAAGAAAACTAATACAAATCTTTTACAACACTGCAGAAGACTGACTTCTATCAGTGATTCTCATCCTTGTAGGCTGCATTGACATCTTCTTAAGATACTTGTACAATAATCTGGGAAATTCTTATTTCACATGAAGCATCAAGGAAACCTAAGGGAGGGCAGGTTGAATTCAGAGTAAACTACTTGATAAAGAATTCTATATACAGACTAACAATGAAGCATTCTCGTTTCAAATATTTAATTACTATCAAATTGGAATTATTAAGCATTGCATATTAAATTACTATCAAATTGTGTGTAGTAATAAACTAATAGGAAGTCATCATATTTATAAGTAAGAAATTGCATTTCCCTTGAAATCTAAACATTTACAATATTATTGTTAGTCTTTTGATAAATAAATGATGAAAGAGAATTAATTATTGTTCAATTCACAATGGTTTGACTATGCTTTATAAGAATCGTGTTTCATGGATGAACAACGAATCAAGGAGTTGAAGCATCATGTTGTTGTCAAAGAACCAGACCAATCTGGATTCAGACAACAACAACAAACCCAATCCTGAAAGCAAAGTCTGAAGAGGGTAGAATGTATGCATGTCAGACTAGTTTGGACAACAAACCCAATATAGTCCCAAAAGGCTGAAGACGGTAGAATATACACAAGCCTTACCTCAAGGAGGTAGTCTATAATAAAAAAAATCGAGGAACTTCATAGAGACGTTCTTTAGTTATTGATGACTACCATGTAAATAACTGTCCACGATCACTAGATCAAGGATACAATATACATCATTTGTTAGGTACAACTTGATCTGGTAAGAAACTTGTGGACCAAATGGTAGAATGAACGGAACCAATCCCTTAAGAGTTAAGACATCCCACATCCTGGGTTACTCGAACCTTTATCAAATATAACATCCAATAAACCTTATAAAGGGGGTAGTTCTCTTCCAGTTTTTATTACAGTAGTAACACAACAAAATTGGAGGAATGGTTCATTAACTTAAAATGTAGCATATGAAGGAGCTGGCAAGAAAGGAAATGGAGCAACCGAGGCATACGCTACAGGTGGCCGACGTTGACCATTTCCTATGGACTGCTGTCTTTTTTCTTCCTGTGCCTCTTCTGTAATTTCCAATGAAGGTGACATCTCAACAATCTTACCCGTATGTTCAATAGTCATTTGCTGTTCACTCTCAGTTACACGATGAACTAGAAGCCCAGACATAAATACAGGAAGATACAGAAGGCTGGCATGGAACATTCTCCTAGCATCTTTTGTTGTACGGTTCATGTAGAATGATATTGCTGTACCACTGATTGCCAGAGCAAGTAGTGTCGATTCCAGGCAGAACCACCCAGATGTCAAACCCCCTGCACACAGAAGGTTGTAAGAGAAGGCAGTCTAGATAGAAGCATGAAGAGCGAGGATTAAACATTAAGAAAGTGCAATCAAACTAACAACCCAAC
Source organism: Solanum etuberosum (assembly GCA_029582245.1). Classification (NCBI taxonomy): domain Eukaryota; kingdom Viridiplantae; phylum Streptophyta; class Magnoliopsida; order Solanales; family Solanaceae; genus Solanum; species Solanum etuberosum. Next base: position 46,427 of record JAJONR010002700.1, read on the forward strand.
ACCAGATGTGCACAATTCAGGTTCCATGATGATCTAAACAATTTCATGATTTTATGTTTCACTGAAACCTTCACACTTTTTCATTCCAGGATGACTCAAAATGTTTGACATGATTCAAAAAAATAACACACACCCAAAAAAGGTTATTTATGCTTCAGCAGTCCCAAGATGATGTCCACTTTCTTTGAAAAGAAATATTTACAAGACAAACCTTTGTCCCTCTTAACACACCCGATCTCTTTTTGACAAGTATTCGCATGTCCTTGTTAACACACCATTATCATATTCATAGTGAATCTAGACCACACTCAACTCTTGAAGAATCATTAGTAAACAAGTCAAGAACCACCAGCCTTATAAATCTGACGATCTAGGTCAAACATAACTCTCATCAACCTCAAATCTCAACAGGATGCAGAGAAAAGAAGTAGAATTCAAGAATACAATCTAAATAACTTCACAAATGTCACTCAATACATCTTCGCTTAAATGCTGATGAACTAATTTAAACTATTCTTGGATTAATCCTCAAAATAAACATTCTTGACCACTAGTGTGCCCACAAGAATATTGACACTTGACAGTATTATTTCATTTGTCTCAAACAGTTATACAAGTCCACATGGTAATCAAAATTATGACATTTGACTATCAAATTCTACTTATGTACTGCCTTGGGACCTTATTATTTAGCCTTATTTGGCCACCTTCCGAGCAATCATTCATGGCCATTATGGGGAAACCCTTTACAAAGGAGATACATTTTTTTTGGTTAAAGGTAATGTTGAACAAAGGAGATACATTAGTTGCATTTACATATGAAAGGTTGAAATCTGGTGATCTAACACAGGGTTTCCATAAATGGTTCAGAATATTGAGAGATTTTCATCTTTGGACCGTAGGTGATGGAATTACTTTGATGATTTGTATATATATTTTGTTTCACTAATTACTAGGATTTCAGATACGTAATGGTACGAGATAATTTTGGACTACAAGATCAAATCAGATTATAGAACAAGATTTTATAAGTAATAGTCAACAAATTGGAATTTTCAGTACTCATTTTAATGTGTCTAATTTTTATTTTTATTTTGCCAAAGTGTTGAAGAATTGACATCGAATTTAACTAAAATAAATGGTCAATTGTACCATTTAAGTTTAACTTAGGACACCAAAAGTTGGACAGAGAAACATATAAGTCCAATTACCTTATAAAACTTAATAATTCGAATTGTGCCAAATAATTCGAATTGTGCCAAATAATTCTTCACACGGAGCAATGCATAAATGGGAGTACTCCTACATAGAAAAATTACTCACAATCATAGGCTAGGTAACCCAATGGTAGTAGATATATGCAGTTTCTCAAGGCTACAGAGGCAGTCCTCTGACCAGAAGCATCAGCAAGAGAGTACATTCTGAACCTGTACAGAAAATAAGAAATGATAAGTCGAGGAGGAATCTTAGGACCAACTTAGAAAAATATAACATTGGACATCATGAGAGAAAGAGATGCTACATGACGTCAAGCTGTTCATGTACTTTACTGCAAGGATTATCAAGAAATACTCAAGCTTCCCCCACCCCCACCCCTCAATAAGCCTATAGAAGCCCAAAATTTTTGTTCACAAATCATCACGTGATGACTAGCTGAGAACCTCTTTAAAGATAGCAGATGTTTGGACAATCCTTGGCCTCTAGATGCATATGGCCATTAAAATGAAACTATATGGCTACATTCACTACACAACAGCCTTGACATTGAATATCACTACATAATTAATACTAGTATGGCCAAAAGTTCAAAAGAGAAGATGCATACCCTCCATCAGCATAATCTTTACGGCACAAGTAGGCTAAGGCCATGAAATGAGGTATTTGCCAAAAATACAGAGCAGCTGGGAGGAGCATTCCATTGAGAGACACCTGACCAGAAGCTGCAGCCCACCTTTACAAGGAGAGAGAATCTTTCAGATTGGTACATCAGCTTCAGAACCATGACAATAACAGCAATTACAAAATACCAGAAAGCATGGCTAACCTAAAACTAAATCCAAGAATCTGCTGTAAGTTATACTCCTATAACATTTGCATAGAAACAATCACTTCAAAACGAAAACATGCAATTCAGCGGAATAAAAAATATGTCATCCTTTCTGCAACTAATAACTAGTGAATTTTCCAGGCACTGAAGTCAAATTAATGATGTTCCATGAAGAGTCTCATTCTGAAAGTGGAATTGTTATTTTACATGCAGTGTAGCTACGTACAGAAGGCAAACCAGTAATACTTTGCAAAGGAAACTCAAAGCAAGTATAGACCTCAAAGCATGCCGAAATGATTGCTCTAGTAATTTTGCTGCATTATACAGCACATGGATTTGCTTATCAATGAACAATCCCAAACCAACTATCAGTTGGGAGGAACTTTTAGCAAGAATAGAACGATATACAATCACGTCTCCTTTGTGCAGAGGTACATAAACCCGAGATTGATAAAGCAGAAGCCTAAAGGTGTATAACAAGACAATTACCCAAGCAGGGGAGGAATAGCACCAACAATTGCGCCGACCCATGTATTAATTGGATGTATCTGCTTTAGTGGTGTGTATACAAATGCATACAACACAAGATTCGAAGCACCAAGGCCAGCTGCCAACATATTAGCCTGTACAAACCTTGTCATAGAAATTGCAACATCAGTCCCTCCACCATTAATCCATGCAACAGAAAGATAATTATCAAATTGCAATACATATTGTTAGACTAGTTGCAAAGGATATCTGGCCACCTTGCTAGCCAGTAAAGCAGTGCCCAGCATGCCAGTAGAAGCTGCCCATGTTACTGCATGGGGTATACTGATTCGTCCTGACGGCAATGGTCTTTTCTTGGTTCTGTTCATCTTAGCATCATTTTTCACCTCAAACACCTGAGAGCAAACACTAGAATAATTAATTGCATGGAGTTCCACTTCTTGAAAATGTATGTAAAAGTACATGCAGCATGAAATGTCACTGATGGATACAATCCCATTGTCATTAATTGCTTTGCAAAGAAAAACATAGAAAGAGAAGGGAAATATTTCTCTACAGCCAACCGAGGGATTTTTCTCACTTTCAATGGGGAGGGGAGCTAACATAATTTTCATTTAGGTGGAAGTGCGGTTCTAGTAACAGGTAAAGCCCTAAGGCTGTTCCCATCCCTGCTGGGGACATGCCAATCACTCTCCTTTTTACGAACACTTTAGGTGAAAGCGTAGTTATGAGCAAGATTCCAGTATTGTACCTGATTTAATGTGCTAGCTGATGCCGCAACCATCATTGTGCCAGCACATGTGCAGCAAAGTCCCATGTAGTCAATGGCACTACCGCTCCCAAGGATATATCCAGTGCCAGAGGTTGCAACTACAAGCATGCTGATAACAGTGTAATTAGAGGAAAATGAAGCAGCAAAAGTACAGAGCGGTACTATATTGTGTAGCTTATTTGCAACATTCTGGGAATAAGAGAGTCTGAACAATCAGAATATGCAACACATTTAAGCAGTAGTCAGCAAAAGTAAAAAGAACCTAGAAGCTCTTCTACTCCAAAGAAGCCAAGGACTAGTAAGATTTGAAATTTGGAATAACGTGAGAACTCTTTTTTTCCTTGCTAAAATAATTATGTATCAGAACGCAGAAAGATGAGAATGTAGCCAGTGTACAAGAACAACAAGCATCTTGTCTACTTTTTCTACTTCTAGTTTGGATCCAAGGCCCTATTCTTTTGTACTTAACAGGGATATGAATTTAAATCATTCATATCTCAGCCCATAGAGGGGCCATTTATTTTTATTATTAAGATTATGATGTCTGAATTTGAGCACACATCTGAAAAGTCAGATAATGTTTCTAGATCAGCCATGAAAATGAACATAAATCTAACTCTCATAACCTTGAAGATGGACTTGCAAGAAATTTTGCCATATAAATTTACTTGCAAGGTTTACGAATATCCTTAGCTATTATTTCTTTTATAAATATTAAAAATAACATGGAGATACGAGCCCAAAACTTGTAAAGTAACCCATCCATACCAGATAAATGAGGGATAAAAACTGGTACTTGTTATTATCAAAATCAAAGACTCCTACTTTTGTAATCTATTGAAATTTGTTAAACCAATTCGTCTAACTCTTAAGCTTTTGTTTCTGATGCTAGAAAACTAGTGTCACAAACTCATTGTACTTAGATTCATCAAAATGTTAGAAAATCTCTTCTTTGTACTGGAATTAACCCACCCCAAACAAACCCACAACTTATACCAAAGCCTCTTATTGTAATGGTAGGGAAGACAATCAATCAAGATTTTTTTTGACACTAACAATCAATCAAGATTTATGGTGTAAGACCAAGAAAATTGTGAACCCAAGAAACTAATAGGTAAAGAATTTGAAATATTACTTGTTCAAGACATAAAGATTCAGTTGGCTGGATGATATAAGAGGTTATAAAAGAAAAAAATAAATGCAGTTAATAGGCTGATAGCTGAATGATTCAAATTCAGACCTCATTTATTTTTATTTTTTGATAAGGAAATTCAGACCCCATTTAGTGCAAGTAAATAGGGCCTAAGTGCAATTGTTTTCCTTTTAAAGCCTCTCAATAGGGTCTAAATGAATCAAATCTATAACAAAGTCTTAATACCATTCAGACTTTCTAAAAGCATAATTTTTTTGGCAAAAGAACTTCACCCATTGTTATCCGCTTCTGCAAAAAGAACTTCACGCTTCTCGTTCTCTCTCAACTATCAACCTGCCAAATCTCTTCTCTAGAATAGGTAAGATATCAAAATCTTTACAAGTATCTACCTACATTTAGATTCATATGCAGTTGCCGTCTTGGATCAAATTAGAGAATTGTGTCTCTATTTTGATTGAATGCAATTGAAAAGAGAAGCCTCGATTAGCGTTGACCAACTTACCAACAGTAAAAAAATCACAGACGACTAAAAGATTGGGGGTGGGTCAATGATAAAATTTATAACTTGATTAAGAGAAAAGAAATAGCTCAACTTTTGCATAGATTGATGGACTCTAGGTGCAAAAAAGGAAGAGGATTGAGGAGAAGAGCGATGGGACCAACCAAAATCAGTCAAGAAGCTATTGAAGGGTGGAATTCTTGGAGTATTAGAAATACTGACAAATTCATTTGGGATATTTCTCGAAGTAGAAGTTCTCTCTATTGCATATTCCTAATCTAAAATAAAATATTCATTAAAGTCATAAAAAAATCAAAATTTAATCAATTAATGATTTTATTGTTTCAATTAAGATTTTCTCTAATATTTTATAGCTAAATCATTTAATTACTATTTAATTTAAATTGTAAAAAATTTATTATGTTTGAATATATTAATTAATTACTTATATACATTTAGATGTTGAAAAAACAAAGAATCTTAATTATTTAGTGTTCAAACTAGAAAAAAGCATCTTAATATTCAAATATGTATAGAACCATACATCTTGATCTTAAACAAGCAAGGCCTTATTATATGCTTTAACCTCTTACTACTACTACTACTAAAACACTAACCCCATTAGGAGAAACTTCTCTTGATGACAAAGTTGTTTCCCTTGTTCCCATAGCTTAGCATCAATAACCTAAGACTAAAATTGGTTTGTCCACTACACTCCTTCCTCTTACTTTTGGCCCACAGCCTACTATGTCCGACTTTTTCTGTTGTTTTTCTTAGCTTCATTTTGATTATCATTTCACCTCATATGTTTGCAATGTAAATATAATACAAACAAAAATAAAAAAGAATTGAATATGAATTGAGTGTTTAATGATCTCTTGTAGTTCAACAATAAATATATATCCCGCTCAACTTTTGCTTCTCACTTTTGGACCCTCTTAATATGTTTTAAGGTTTGAACTCGACCTAGCATCACCCAGAAAACAAAAAATTAGACTAAAAACGAAGCATTCTATTAAAAGGTAACCCTTTATTGGGCATTGTAGAGGCTTAGATTACTTTCTAGACAAGGACCAAGTGAATCAGTCGATGAAGTACCCTATGCAGACACAGACAACCTCAAGCAGCTGTACGACACCCATTTAATCATGTATTTTTTATGATTGTGGTGTCCAGACCAGCTTTCGTGCACCTCGACTAATTCCACGGAAACCTGCCACCTCCCACCACCAGCAGGTACCAAGTAACATTGTCCACCAAGGCTAGGACAAATGGAAAGAACCACCAAGTGTTTCATTGTCTATGCTGGGGTTTGAACCTAAGACGTCATGGTTCTCAACCACTTCATTGACTACTAGGCCACACCCTTGGGTGCACCATTTAATCATGCTTTAGCAAGACTCATTGACCTTCTAAAGGGTTTGTCCTTTAATGTATTGCTATAGGCTCCAGTTTATCATAGAAACATCAACTAATAACTAATAACTCAGCCAAATTACCAAAGTTTTGGGTTTTGACCCCATAAAATTTTGACTATCCTGCAGCAGCCAACTATTATAGGAACTTATTTCTACACTGTGACTCGTGCTTCCTAACCACCACAAGAAAAAGAAACAAAGGGAAGAGAACACACGAAATTGAAATTAAAACAAGGGGTCGAAGCACTGAATCTAGAACTACACAACCTAATTCTCATAAAAATCTGAGATATGTAAAGCGACTTGAAAAGTTCCAGCCACAACAGTATCCAAAACTCCATTTCACTTATTTCTGGTTCCGTGATACACAATCAAGCAGTTATTTAGCGTCTGTAAATCTAAAGGAGCATAAAGAATTCAATATTCTCCTTACAAACGTCTAATGTGTTTTAAGTATTCCCCAAATCAAAATCCCTTGAATGCACCTCAACCAACCCACTGAGCAACCTACGATAACACACATGCGCAGATGCTGAATAAAGTTATCCATCAAACCAGGCAACATGGGCTACACTATCAATATCCCATATTCTTTTAAAAAGAAGTTAAAGTTACAATATCCCATCAAGATTTTTCCTAATCTACAATTGGAAAACCCTATAAATACCTCTTCAAAATGAAAACTTTAGGTTGTTTCAATAAGGACCATCAAACAGGCTTACACATCCCAATAACTGTATGAAGTTAATAGATACACAAGTTAATAAACATATTCCAATAATAAGATTCAGCTAGTTATAAGCAGTTCCATTACAAAATCAATCAATCAACTAGACCATCAATCCCAAACAGAGCTGGGGCGCTAATCAATCCTCTGTAACCATTCCGGTCCACATAATTCCAATACACTACTTTGAATAAACAGTTTATTACACAAAATTAGCAATTCAATAAGAGAATTCATACGAAAAAAAGTCCTAACCTTAAGCGAGCTTTAGAAAGCTCCGCATAACACCGCCCGTAATGCTTAGCCATGTCCACAATATCCCTACCTTTCAAAACTGATGCAGCCGCAAAAGATGAAAGATCGACAGCTGAAGAACCCGGAGATCCGGTTCGAACCCACTCCGTCGATGAAAATCCCACCTTTACTGTACCGGCGGCTTCAGTAGACTCCGGTCCGGAGCCGGCGGCTGTAGAAGTGGATCTGCTGGCAACGCCATGATTAAGCAAAGGAAGACGACTGTAGGAGGATTTGGATGTGAGGAGTTTGGAAGAGAAACCCACCGAGTTCCTCCACATGGTGCCGAGTCTAGAGAATGTTTGGAGTTTGATCTTTTTGACCTGTGCAATTTTAGATGCCGTGTTTTGTATCCTTTCGCAAGAACAAAGAAGCATAACTTTAGATTTTAAGGGTCATTAGAAGGGGTATTTCTATTTGCGCCCCTGAAATTTTACAAAATTGTGATTTATATACCACATAGTATTATGTAGTGTTAGTGTAGCAATTATTATGTGCTTTTGGGGATTGATATTTTATGAGAAAATAAAATAAATCAATGTAGCTAAGAAACAGGTTTTCGTCAACATGTTTGCTTACTAGCCAAGAAAATATGGTAATTTCAAGTGACACATTTTTACTTAGGCCCTCAAATCAATGATTTGAAGTTGAAATTTTGTTTGGACGTACCATTTGAAATAATAACACTTATTACACTGTATAGCTAGTAGGATATAACTAAGATCGAAATGAGTGCTTGAATTGGATCCCACCCTATCTTTCTGACATAGAAAAACGACCAAACATTTGGCTGTGGTAGAAATTTGTAAAGCCATCTTAGATAATGCTAAATTCACACTACTTTTTGGTCAAAGGAATAGAACCAGAATGTTGATTTCTCGTATTTTAAGTGGTCTATTGGTTTATGCTCAATTGGTCATTTTTTTGAGAAAAAGACGTATGTGAGAATATGTGGAATAGAACAAGAAATAATTTTACTAATGCAAAGAATAGCTAGGTACATATCATTCTTCTTGAGGATCTGCTACCCATCTTCTATAGACTTTACACAATGGCTAATTTCCACATATCATCTTTTGCTCAACTTAGATAAACAATGATCATACCCTTCTCTAACATGTTACTATTAACTTATATACACTGTCAGTGCACGTAAAATAATTTTTACAATCTTATTCATAGTACCAATGAGTCCTTCGTCCGAGCAGACGACCAGCCTGCTAACATTGTGTCATGGAGATGAGATTTTTTAATCAGTTTTGAGCCTAGAATCTCAAATCACCCTGCTTCTCTTCATCTTGTTTTCCACTACTTCTTTGTTCAAACTCAATGTACTTGTACCACTTAGCACAAATGAGGTAGACCACAAAATCAGCTATTGTCAATGCTGCTAAGAGGAAGTAAAATCTATCCAAATGGCCTTTGTTGAGGTTTCCAGGTATCCATCCAGGCATTTTATCGGTAGTCGAAATTTTAATAACAATGGAAACAAGCAAACTGCTGACATAGTTCCCTAGTGAAATTGAAGTCATGCAAAGTGCACTTCCAAAGCTTTTCAATCCATCAGGTGCTTGTCCATTGAAAAACTCCAATTGTCCAACATACATGAAAACCTCTGATGCTCCAATTAGTACATACTGTGGCACTTGCCAGAAAATACTTAAAGAACTCGAATTCGTGCAATGTGAACAATCTTTGTTGGCATATTTTAACCTGAAATGCTCTACTATTCCAGCTGCTACCATTGCCATTATAGCAATTATGACGCCAACTCCCATACGTTGGAGCTCGGTTAGTCCTCTTGGAGATGACTTCTTTAGACTGGCAACGAGGGGGTCAAGAACTCGCCTGTAGATGAAAATGAATGCTGCAACACTAAGGATATCGAAGCTTGACATGCTAGCAGGAGGGATGTGGAAGCCTGAGACCGTGGTTTTCATGGCATCCCCTTGTTCCACGAATAAAGAGGCCATTTGAGTGAACACAACAGAGTAGAGTATTGTACAAAGCCAAATTGGAAATAGTCTTAGGATGCATTTCACTTCTTCAACTTGAGTCACTGGACAAAGGCGCCACGGATTATCTAATCTCTCCTTTGATGTGACTATAGCTGCTTTATCCAAGAATCTGTTACCAAGAATATTTTTGTTATAAATATATCCACTTTTCCTTTGTATATGTAAACAAAGCGCAACACAGCAACAACTAGGAAACAATGCAAGCACGTAGGACAGAATAACTTACCTAAATTCTTTCGTATGCAGTATGTTTCGACTGCTATTATCAGCAAGCTCTCTCCCATCACCTTCATATAACTCATCTCCATTTGAAGGTTGCTCTATCTTCCATTTCCTAATTGCAGCTACAACCACTTGACAAAATCTTGAAATGGGGTTCCCGGTAGGCTTGAAGTGTCTATACCAAGGTGTCCCAATAAGAAACAGAACTAATGCCAAAATAGCTGATCCAGCTGATGCCCAAAAACCCAATGTCCACATTCCCTTATCCTCAAAATAGACCAAAATGGTGTTTGAAAACAGAGATCCAAGATTCAATGCTAAGTAGAAATAGCTAAAGAAAGACAATTTTGAGTGACTTTCTTGAGGATGATCTTCATCAAATTGATCTGATCCAAATGTTGCAATGGTAGGTTGATACCCTCCATTTCCAAGAGCAATTAAGTAAATGGACACATTGAAGAGCATAGTATGGAGACTTGAAGGTGATCCACAAGGGGTTTCTTCATCTCCACAGCCATTAGGCTTGATCAAGAAAATGTATGAACATAATGATAATGACACTAGTCCCTGCAAAAGATACAAATTTCAAATTCTTAGTACCTAGTATTTCAACATGAGTTCAATTTAAATATGTCAAAAAGTGATTTCTACATTATTCATGTCACCTAAAAGATAACTACGTATGGAAAATGAGCTAGGTAACGACCTATGAATGAATAACATGTGTCTTGATATGCATTATCACTTTATCTTTTAACTACTAAGGTTAAATTACATGGTTCTAGTGTAAAAATCGAGTGTTGATAACTCTAGACATATGTGAAGAGTGAAATGACTTACCGCAACAAAAATGGCTTGGAAGATGGCACAAGTCTTGTATCTACCCCAATAGGAATCACTTAAGAAAGCACCCAAAAGTGAGAAGATGTAAACAGTTCCAGTCCATTTGCTAACATTGTTAGCTGCTTCAGCATTATCTTGCCCCATAACTCTTGTAAGAAATAGGACTAGATTCACTCCAACTCCAAAAAATGCTAGTGTAGCTAAACCTTGATTCACTATAGATCATCCAAAAGTAAAGTTACCAAATTGACATTATATAGCTCTTCTTTATACTATCGGTGTATTTTTACCGATTATTATAACATGTTATTTGTTGCATGCCTCTTTAGGTTACCAAAAATGTACAGAAAAATTGCATTAGTTACATAATAAACTTAACTTACCAAGTAATAGAACACCAGCAAACCATTTTCCAGTCGTGGCACGCACAGCAGGGCGACCATGCTGATCTACAGTTCCATCAAGGGTGAATTCTTCATGTGGCATATTCCCTAACTTCTCATCCTTCAAAATCAATAAGCAAAAATATTTGTTAGTTAAAAGTTATCGCCATGTGATATATCAAAAGGTCTTGTTCAAGCCTTCTAATAAAATAAACACAAAATAAAGCTAAAGGATAGTTAAATAAATACATATTTTCATGTATTAATCAAAGAAAACAAAAAATTGACATTTCTTTTCGTTTTCAAGACAAAAAAAAATGGCATTTCTCTTTTAGTACAAACATTTTACTTTTCCTCTGCTTTCTCCTTCCTTTTTCCCGGAAGCGATGCTCCCAACATAATTTTTTCTATTCTCAGAAGCTTGAATCTGAAACCTTTAATTAAGAGTAAAGAACTATGTGTCGAGTTAGGTACATGAAGTGATATAATATATGTGTCTTTTTACAACATTAAAAGTGAAGTATAATGTTACAGTTTTCTGCAACAGTATATTAAATAAATGTACATTTGCAACAATCACTGGAGTAGTAGTACTCTTTTAATAGTTGAACATCTCTTTCTGAGTCAGAATATTACTTGACGTGATTGGCTTCTCTTATATAATAATACTCATGAATATCAGAATGTGTATCTAATTAAGCCATGTCAATTTGCTTTAGTATAACACTAGCTATTACTGCACGTTTTGCTTGAACTTGCACATCTAAAATTTTAAAAATTAAAAGTCTACACGGCAAGCTAACTCTGACATGACTTCAATTCTGTGATTTAAATTGTATTCTAGCTCCGTCCTTGATTCTAACGCTAGGTTTATTCGATTTCAGTATGTTCAATGTGAAACATAAATTTATATGTAAAAACTCATCAAAATTATGGTAAATTACTCAAAACTAAACCCCTGATTTTAAGTGTTTAATAATGAATCCAATACTAAAAACTTTAAAGGTTGAACTTATTAAATTTAACTCTTATATTCGAGTTTAATGTGCTACAACAAATTGAAACAGATCAACTAATAATGTAAAATCGTTTAGACCACACACAGTGTGTGTATAAAATAAAAGATATCCAAAAAAAAAAAAACTAGTCGATACAGAAATTAATGAAATGATGTGCACCGTAAGATGTTTAATTCTCGTTAAGGGATCGAGGTCCTAATATGAATAGTAATTAAAAATCCAAAGATGGTAAAAAGTAGTATATATGGCAGAATAAACCAAATTAGAAAAAGAAGGAAAAGTAGAAGACCATGATACATGCATGCCCTTGAAGAAGCTAAGATTAATAGAGACGGAGCAGATCTAAGGTCAGGTGGTAAAAACTAATATAATATCACATCATATTTTATTAAGAGTATATATTTTTTAAATGACTTAGTCCAACAATTAGTATCAGACTACGTAGTTCACAGAGACTAGGGATATAATACAAGGAGGTGCAAGGGGGTTGAATTAAACTTCCATCCTCAGATAATTATAAATTTATGTAAATAGGATAAAAAAAAAATTATTGAATCTTCTTGACATAATGTTATTTCCTTAAATTCACTTATTAAAATTTCTTGACAGCGGCTGCATCAAACGCCCCCATAGCGGTAGCCTTAGAAATTCCTTTTGAATCGAATCATAATTCGAATCCACAAAGTTCAAGATATAAACAACATATATACATATGAAAATAATAATATGTGTTAGCTCGTTCTGAATTCATTAACTTCAGATCATGAATAAAGGAGTACGTAATAATGGAAAGGGAAGTGCATATATACAAAATTACCATTTTGCCAATGTTTAAGCACTCCATTGTTTGTTGTGTTATAGACCACAAAGCTGCTAGCTGAACTTATAGATACTATTTGGTTTCTAATTGGAGGATCGGATATTGGAAGTAAAGGAAATGCATGTGAGGAGAAGCAAGGAGGGGAGATGGAAATTGGTGGCCTATTTATACATGTTTCAATGCACACATTAAATCGGATTTGGTTCCTCTCCATTACACTTTCTTTTCAGTTCGTCAACTAATACGTTTAAATGAGTGACACTTATATGATATAATTTTTAAAGGTCAAGATTAGATTAATTTAGCAAACATCTTAACAATTACAATAATATATCCAATAAAATCTCATAAAGTGTGGTCTGAAAATGACAGAATATATATAAATTTTAACTATGATTAATATATTACAATTTGGAAAACAAGCTTTAATTTTTAGTATGCAATATAAATCTCCCCAGATATTTTGATACTCATTAATGTCAATTTGTAAGAAAAATTGAATTAAAGAACATGTGAGGGGAGAGAAATCATATTTTTAATTTTCAATTAAAAAAAGGGAAAGCAAACTAGACTGGATAATATTTACTCGAATTCTCTTTCATTTAATTTAGTTCAAATGGTGAATATATGAAAAAACCTGGGAAAGAGCATTGTGATACTAATATTTATTTTGATGTTATTAAATTTAATCAAGATTTTAAATATATGAACGACCTTCTGATTTATCGATTTTTTCATGTACAATTTACAAATAAAGGATGCCTAACATTTTAATCATGGTTAAGATCACTTGTTAAATTGATCCAATCTTGATCTTTAAATTTTAAAAAAATTATTAGATAAATGTTACTTATCTAAATATGTGTACTTTAGAAAATGAAAAAAAAAATGTAATAAAAAGAAGTTGAATCCAATTAAATCAATAAAGCTATTGGAGATATATTACGTACGTAAATGAAAAGATTAAAGTTCGAGTTGGAAAACATTATTATCCTAATTCATAGGCACGAAGAAGTAGGAGACACATATCAAAGTTATTGTGAATTGTGATAAGGCTGTGTTGATGCCGACACATATCAAAGTTATTTTTCGGTCTTCTCGTAGTTTCAATTTGTCCGTCTAATTTTCATTTGATAATTCTATCCAAGTAGCAAACTAGATTGGATTAGCCTTAAGAGTCAAGCTCATTTTGACGGCTCTATTATAATATGTTGATTGTCGACTTGTATCAAAGTTATTTATCAGTACTCTTTTTGTTTCAATTTATTTATCTAATTTATATTTGATACATAATTTTACGGAGTAAAAAAATTTTAAAAAATATGGGAGGGGGTTAGCGTGAACATAAATAAAGTTTCAATTTTGCAAGTTTTAGACTTTACATTATTGCAGAAATTTAAAGAAAAGTTGTGTTCAAGTGGTGGAGGTGTTCATGTCCACTTCAATATAATCACACAATTGAATTTTGAGGGAGACACAAAAGAAAGTGAGCAGAAGAAGAATTGACACCTAAAAAAAAGGCAATTATTAATAACTAGGGGTGTTAGCTTGGCCGTTGATTTTTTCTTTTATATAGGTATTCAAAATTAATTATTATCCTATTTATTTAAGGAAAAAAATTCTTAGAATTTAATATCGAAATATTAATCATTTCATTGCATTTGACAGTGATGTTTATTTATTTTTGAACACTGTTACACATCTCTATGATTGGATTTTCTGTGTATCAATCACCACCTATTGAATCTCACAAATAATTGGTGTTGACTAGACAAAATACTTAGTTATGACATCATTTTCTTAGAAAAATAATGGCAACAATCCACATGAATATTTGGCAGCCATTTAATACCAATTTATCGAAAAATTAACGATAGGAAAGGGTTGTTAAATAAATATTACTACTACATTTAGGGGAAAATAACTTAAAGCGTAGAAAACTAAAACTATCTTATATCATGGTAGGGGTATTTATTGATTATAATAGCTAAGGTGATGAAATAAAATGATTTCTTACTATCTAACAATAATAATATATTAAGTATATTTTTATAAGTGGATATGGGGAGGGAGTGTGTATGCATATTTTTATCGAGTAGAGAAATTATTTTTGATAGATCCTCGACTCAGAAAAAAACATATATATAAATATATTATCCATTTCATGTAATCGCAACATGTGTATGTAAATATTTTTTTTCTAAAGATTTAAATTTATCAAGCAACATTTTTGAGAAATAAAGGTGAAGTAATACATCGACCTAATTACGTTTCTATGAGGTTTAGCTCTTTCAAGGTAAAAACTTTTAATTCCTTTTTTCAATTAACGTCATATCATAACACTTTTACAAGTAAACTTTAGTGCATGATAAGGAAAGACAAGTTGTTAGTTTATGTTATTTAAATATTCACATTAATAAGTCCGTGTTAAATAATTCAAATTTTAATTAAGAATTCTAATTAAAATCTGAAATCAAACGCAAAAAAAAAAAGAGAAAAAAAAAAAACTTCCCCAAGGAAAAGACCCTTCGATTTTGCTATTTGGTCTTGAAAGATGATATAAACTCTGTCCATTTTTTATTTATATTAATAGTTAGTGTCTTTATTTCTCTGTTTTTATAAGGTGGGATAAGATTACATACCTATGATCCGACGCTTAAAAAACACATTGCACCAAAAGGGCATGTCCCCAAAAGCATGTACCAAAATGGGTTTTTCGTCCAATATTAGGTGACAAAATTGACAGTCAAGTAAAATTCAATCCATGAATTAGGGAGATGATGATGAAATCAAGCTATCTAAGTATTAGAATAGCCTACTTTTTTATTACCAGATTAGACTTTTAAGTCCAACTATATATTTTTTCTATACAAAGTGACAAAAAGGAAATTGATAATTAAAGTAGGCACCTATTAATTAGGCTATTGTATGTGAATCCAGTGAATACCATTTGCGACTTAGCTGTTTTTTCACTCTGTCTTCTTTTGGACCTCGATTAAATTTGGATTCGCATCGAAAAGTTTCATGAAAAATAAAGTGTTCTTAAACAAAAATGACTTCGTATCAGATGCACAAAATATTCCATGTTAGTAAAATACAGTGCACAGAGTATTCCGTGTTAGTAAAATACCGAAAAGAGCCGCATCCATGTGTGATGACGTAAACTTACTAAGCATATCTATATATGTTAATCTGAGTGTATATCATCTGGCAGCCACAACTTTTACTAAACAACTGACTTGAATAATTTGTAAACCACATTTTTCCAACTTGTTTTTTGTCTTGTGATGCTGGAATTATGCTTCTCTAATTCATATTTTCAAATTTTGATTTGTATAACAATTTATGTTTTGTCAAATCATTTGAAAAGCATTTTTATTAGTACTTTAGAGAAGCATACAGATAGCTCCAGCAGCATCACAAGACAAAAGACAAGTTGGAATAATTAAGTAAATGTTTAGAACTACTTCATCCTTAACCAGAGGTCTCAGATTTAAGTCCTTGACTATGGAGAAAATTTTGTTGGGAGCACCACCTTCAAATGAGTCCTGCAATCTAGATTTAGTCGGAACTCCAATGCAGATTTTAGACACCGGGTGGGGAAAAAAACTTATGTAAAGTGGATGTGTCTGTTTGATAAAACTTTGAATTAAGGTGGTGTGGGCTTTGTAATTAAATTGGCCACAATTATTTGATCTAAGTTAAGGTAGTTGTGATATCAATTCACATAATTTGAATTGACCTTACTATATATGAATAATAACTTCTCCTATAGCTAGCATGATGTTTGACTAAAGACATACGTTGAATTTGACTAGTCCTCTATAGTACAAACAATTGCTTTTGATTTGACATATCGTAATTTTGATTTGAACCAAGTATATTACATATGGTACGACAGGCAATTATATGATTTATCGTATATATAATCGTGACGCTTGTGGATGACATTGGGGGGTGTATTTTAATGGTTGAGCTCTGATTTTTCTTCGTTTCAATTTATGTGAATCTGTTTGACTGAACACAAAGTTTAAGAATTCAATTTATGTGAATGTGTTTGACTGAACACAAAGTTTAAGAATGAAAATAGACTTTTGACACATACAACATTAGCCGTTATTCTGACGCTCATGAATCACATTAGGGGTGCGTACTTTGCTGGTTGAGGCTCGATTGTCGACAAGTCATACTCTCTATATTCAAATTTATGTGAAGGTGTTTGACTGAAAGACATCATTTTTAAAACTTGTGGTCTAAAATAAATTCCGAGTATTAATAATGAAAACTACAACATTTGCCACTATCGTGATACTCATGGATGACATTGGGCGCCCATACTTTCATGGCTGAGGCCATTATTTGACAAGTCATACTCACTCCATTCCAACTTATAATGTGAAGATGTTTGAATGGACACAAAATTTAAAAATAAACAAAAGAGTTTTAAAATTTGTGGTCGAAAATACGTCATGCATATTAATAATGAAACCTACAACATTAGCAATTATTGTGACACTCGTGGATGACATTAGGGGCACTTACTTTGGGGCTAAGGCCTTATTTTCGACAAGTCACGCTCTCTCTGTTCCAACTTATGTGAAAATGTTTGACTGAACATGCATTTTAGGAATTAAAATAAAACTTTTAAAACTTGTGATTTAAAATAAGTCGAAAGTAATTATAAAAACTACATAGCATTAGATGTTGATGTGATATTCCTGTTGTTTAACATTCACAGTTACATTTGCAGTTGATTTGAGGGCCATATGTATTTTCACAATAGTTACATTTGCAGTTTGATCAAAACACATTAACGCAGCGCTGTCGGCACTTGGGCAAAGCTGCATCTATCCAAAAAGGAATCGAAATCAGTCTCTTTACCTTTACGACATATATAGGGACAAGGCTATATAGTATACACACACAATTAACCCCTTCTAATTACCTTTAACTCCGCCAAGGTGGGTTAGTGTGAAGGTACCTAGTAAAATCGTGAAGGCGTGAAAAAACTGACTCAAACATTACTGTTATATCATCAAAATAAAGGATTACCTGATGCTTGAGTAAGAAAAGTAAGGATAAAGAAGACTATCATTGGAAGTCTTGCCATATTTCTAAATCAGAAAAATTGAAAATCAGAGGAATTCTTGGAATGCACAATAAGTGACAGTAGTTGGGTGTTGGATCTATGACTAAGTTGGTGCTAATTAATATTTTGCCAAAATAATGAAGGTAGAATTTATTTATTGGTGTACACCATTTTTTGCAGCATCAAAGCATATTCTAGTTGACATTCCATTCAACTCTTTCTCTTGCTATATTTTGGTTGTAGAAGGTAAATAAAATTGAGATGTTTATACCATTCATATTATAAAGATCCATTCACTCAAAACCTAAGTGGTGGTCCATTTCTCAACCAATACGAAAATCCAAGAAAACTGTGAATTACATAGGGATTTTCCTAAGAATTAGTATGAAAATTAGCAAGAAAATAAGTTTCCTGGGGATTTTCATACAAATCGCCAGAAAAATCCCCATGTAATTCATACTTTTTTTATAGTATAACCCACTCTTAACACTGTAGACCGGGAGCCCAAACAAGAATGAATATATCCGACTTTTATAACATGTAAAGACATGACACTAGATCTAACACGATCCAAAATCTTAACTCCTACTTTTAGTAGTCCATTCATATGTTTGTACAATTGACACAGCAACTTTTAAGCTATGAAAATCATTGTTCCCTGAAAAATATTTCTATGATCAAATCTGGTCATGTTTTACATGAACAAGCTAAGCTCCAAAAGATTCATAAAGGTAACATAGAAAGAAAAAAAACAGTATCTAGTTCTTAAATGATTAAGATGAACTTTGAGATCACTATCGCCTGCATAATACGATCGATCAACTGGTAAAATAACTGTAAATAACAACCCAAGCCTTGGCAGTAATGTTTACCCAAACATGACCAATGAAAGAACTCTTGATGAGTTTCAAAACTAAAAATTGGCATTCATCGCAGAATAAACTACGAGGGTTTTCACTAGTGTGATTTATACATTTTCTGTATGGAACTGTATTGGCTACAAAAGAGCGAGGGACGAGATAAAGATAATCCCCAAACACCACATTACCTTTGGTTCCTCTCCTGTCTCATCCTTACTATAGCTACCTCTAGCTTCGTTAAAGGATGCAAGGTTCTTGATACATCAAACGTGCCGGAATCAGTTACGCCAACTGTTTAACTTCTTTGCTTCAAAGGAGGCACCATCATTGAGCATGTCTTGTGCATCAGTTTCCATACCAAGCTTGGATAGGGCAAGAGCCTGCATATAGAATGCAGTTGGCCACTCGGGTAAGCACACCTGGGCTTGCATAGCGTCCCTTAGTGCGAGTTCTGGCTGGCCATTCATCATGTAGGAAAGGGCTCGCCTCACGAAAACAGTGCCAGAAGGAACAGACATCATTGATACTAACTGTTGGGAAAAAATAAACTGGACAAAGTTAGGCATACACATAAAAATGAGCTTGTGATAAATAATAGAATTTGATAAAACATAAAACAAGAACTTTGAGTGATTCATGAGAAGACAAGTATTATACTTTGAAATTCGGTTGGGGGGAGGAGGGGGCAAGTCTCAAATTTCAACACATCTGTGCTAAAACATAGAAAGGAGTTGTCCTCAGAACTGGAAAAAGTTTTGCACTTGAGAGATGTGGATAAAATTTTAGCAAAACTGAAACAGAAAGTAGGCCAATTAATTTGGGATTAGGCATAGTAGCTAATTTCGGAATCAAGGTCAGCAGATCAAAGACCAGACACTCTGATGACCACGACCGGAAGCTGCATATGAGAGCACGATAGATTAATAGCAATACCCAGGCTCCCACTTCTAAAGGCCAGAAAGGTCTCATCACTTTTCTATCAAGCTCATACCATCTTTTTCGTTGATAAGTTCAAGCTTCATACCATTCTCTCTTTTTCTGTTATCCCCATTCTTTCTCTGGGGATAAATTCTAGCGAGCTCATACCTTGACCGGAAGTTCTGAGCAGACTTATTTTGCAAGAAGAAAAGGTTTACATAAAAATCAGGCCAGCTGGATCTAACAATCAGAACACTCAAATCACCGGAAGAAGTTCTCCCTCCAAACACAAATTAGAAGTCTCTAGTGTGCAAAACATCCCATGTTACTATTTTACGTAAATGAAACAGATGAGCCTATGAGCAGATGAATAAAAATGGCAATTTTCTAAAGCGGTTGAGAATAAAGCAATTATATCCACGTGTAACACCCAAGAAATGAAGTAAATATGATCAAACAAAGGAGTAGATTACCTTAGAGTAATAGTCAACTGCATTCTTGAAATCCTTGTCCCGAAAAGCAATATCCCCAAATTTCTTGGTATTTAACATATCTTGAACTTGTTGTGTCCATTCTTGGAATGAGAGCTTTACAAAAGTTCAGGTAGAAACAAGTATGTCAAATCTCCACCAAAAAGAACTAGATAAGATTTCTCTTTCATATAAATTGCTTAACTTTTTTTAATGAATGATAAATGCTTAAACTGGAGGACAAGAAGAAAAAGGACCAACATGAGAAAATAAAAGAAAGTTATGAGAAAAGAAACACATTGAATGCCATAGAGGACAATTAGTGTTTTTCTTATTGTATATTATACCCCATGTCGTGATCTTTCTGCATCAAGTTCGATGATTTCCGAGTACCCTTTACATCAGTAGAAAAAGTAATAACGAGTGAGCTCACCTCATTTTCAGCACCCTCCTCATCTTTATAACCTGTTTTAAGCAAGATATCATGGACAGCAGTGAGGTCCATCCTCGCACAAGCCTTTCCGAGAGGAGAGAGCATGGTTGGAAGCACCACTGGAGTTTTCGTTAGACCCATCAGAACATGTGACGCGGCCTAAGATAAACAATGTGCAGGAACACTTTAAATCCTAGAACTTGGGGTCAATCCATCAGAAATATAGGGAATGTTGCATCAGGATCAAAGAGGTTCTAATAAGCATACCTCCTTCTGCTTCTGAAGGGGCTCCACTGCATTAAGAATGAACTTGATTTCAGGTCGATCCCTTGCCTCATATTGGAGACACTTTGAAGCAAGTTCAACCAATGCTGTTGCATCTTCATTGGCATATTGTCCTTCCAAGGATGAATCCATTAATAACAACACATTTTTACCCCTAATTAAATCTAGTGCCTGGAAAGAGAGAAAAATCCAAGAACAGTGAGACAATGCAAGCAAGGGGAAGAAAATACTTGATACAGTTCCTGACAAAAACAAAAGGGTAAAGCGGGCATATAAATGGTCGATCATTAGGCAATAAACACAGTCCGTAATCTAGTGTGATCAACATATATACCTCATTGGCCAAGTAAAAACTTCGCCTCATGTATTGGATAACTTATTTAATGTCCGACTTCAATAAAACATTCGGAGGACAACAACGAAAGCTTACTTATTCATGCAACACTCATTACAATTTTTGCATATAAATAGAGATGAATAATTGAATTTTACAATCAGTGTAACCCTCTAGACAACATAGGCACAACAATAGGTAATTAAAATTACCATCAAATAGTAGAAGTTAAAAACTTATTCAGTGGTTGTAGATGACAGTCTTCACTGGGTCTGATTATCAAGTAACCCCATAGTAATAGAGTGAAACAGCTTTAGATCTAGCTTCCAACATCATTGAGAGATTCCAGATGCAATAAGTAAACAATTATAAACAAAAAAAGAAATTGAACCAAAGGTATTAGAAATTTTCAAGGATTCAGAGTACATTACATGGCTTGGTGGGATATGTTTTCCACTCAACAGGTCCAGCAGAACAGTCCCATAGCTGTACATCACACTTTCTGCAATTACTCTGCCTATAATTAAAAATTAAAGGGAAAAAAAGAGAAAGGGAAGAAAAAAACAAGTTAGGGAACTGAATATAGATAGAAATTAACGGGGAAACCAAAAAGTGAAAGGTGAAACAAGGTAGGAAACTGAACATGGTCCCAATGTTGTGAAATTAAAGTGTTTCACATAAAATATGACAAATAAAATAGTTTTGCCAAGAGTTCAACCCACCCACAAGTGGGTAGTGTAGTCACATAAGAACCTCTATTTCTATATACATGAAGAAATGAATCTGAACAAGACTAGCTATACATCCTTCTTTTTTCCGGAGTAAATCCCCAAGGGTAAATGGTGCACGGTTCAATACTCGGTGAATGATGGGCCTGCCTTTCAAGCCCCCTCCACTTAAATATGAAGCTTCTGTTCACGGTAGTGATTGAACTTGTAACGTGCACCTAATCCATACATCAAAAGTAGCACTCTTACCACTTAGACAAAATGAGGGTTAATATTTTTTCCCGATAGGATGATGAGGGTTAATATTATCATTTTAGTGTTTCTAATCCAAGAATTATATCATGACAACACAATTGCCAGAACAACAGAGAATGCTTATACTTATTTTGACAAGAATATATTTTTGGATAAGGCAAAGAGTGGATTCTTTTGACATGTAGCAGAGAATGCTTATACTTTTATGCAATTGGTTCTCTTTGTAATAATCAAGAATCTCAAAGCATTTTTAAATGACTACCAGTTCATCCATCTATAATGTGGTGTTTAGTGATGTGTATACCTGTGCGCAAAAACTCAGGAGGTGTATAAGCAAGATTGGTGCTATAGCTCTTTCCATCTCTGCTATTTTTCATTAGACCGAAACTAGATAATCGAGGGTCGCCTTCCTGAAATATCAATTAAATTAAGCAAATTCAAGAACAGACCACCCAAAACTGATGGTATCAAGATATTGCAAAACCATACATTAGAACAAACAAATGATCACTTCCTGCTACCTAATTCCTTTCAAATTAAAAGAACCAGAAAATGAATTAAAATTATCCTGATTTTATGTTTGAATACCTCATCAAAAAGAATTCTGTAAGCATTCAAATCATGATATATCTTTCTGTTTTCAGCATTGCAATGATCCAGAGCCTGTGCAATATAGTATGCAACTCTTACTCGCATCTCCCAGGGCAACGGTTGTTTCTCCCCTGCACCACCAAAAGACATGCATGCTAATAAGAAACCTGAATGTGTAGTGATTAAAATATAGAACTGCTCACAAATCTAAAATTAATTTTAGCTTCATCTTTCGAGATGTTGTGTACATGCTTAAACATGTATAGAGAGCAAAAGATACTTATAAAAGGTAAGTGAAGGAGCTCTGGAGATTGGAAGGTATGGAAGGCGTTAACAGTATGCATCTATAAAGTCCATATTTTTTTTAGCATATTGAACAGTTAAATGTGTGCTAACCCTGGAATAAGCTGTAATACAAGCCAACTCTTAGTGTGTTACTAGACAGCCATGCAATTGCTTAATTATTTTATCTATTTACAAGTATTTCATTATTGCAAAAAGCACACTGAAAATTGTACCAGCTGCTTACGCAATAGTAGTACCTTTACTGCTCCACTGAGTCTTTGTATTACTCAAAATCATACTTTACCATTTCATGTTGTCTAAAGTCAATTTCCAGAGGGAAGACTGACTGAATTACCATTTGATTGAGTTTGAATAGCCAAACTGAAGTACCAATCAAGTCCTCTGCTATGCTGATATCATTGAATCTTACTTCCAGTTCTTCCCATGGCTTGTCAATATTCGGAGGAAGTTAATTTTTGTTAATGTTTCTTCCCATGTCTTACGGCATTGTTTGGTGCATTTGAGGCTCTTTATTCATCTTAAACGTGAAGTAATCAAAATGTGAGTCCAATTTTTATAAAAAGAAGAACTAATGTTCTTTGCTTTACTCAAGTTAATCATTCGTGTGGCCTCTAATTAACTCCAAACGACTAATCTCAAAGCTAAATCTGTGATGTTATATTAAAAGGTCAGTTTGATTGTTAGTTCTAAAGTTCACCAAGTTGATGCAGTAGCCTGACTTCTGAGGAAACAGAATTAGCAGGTATAACCTTAAAGAATAGTGTAGCACTGTAGCTTTTAGCCGGAAGCTCTTGCAAGTTGCACTTACTGATGTCGAATGAACACCAAAGGTCATGAAGCCTTACTATGGCATGACCTTGGAGTTAGAGATCCAAAGCAGTATCATTAATTTAATTATATAAAAATCCATGACCAAATAAGGTAAGGGGAAAAACCCGGTATTGGACCATTGAAATAGCACAAAAAAATATTTTCTCCTTTTTCAATTCAACATTTAAAAGTTCTAGACCAGGCAAAAGACTAAACCATACAGTGGAAGAGATGCTTCGAGAGAGTATCATTAGGCATGTATTCTGCAACCAATAGGCGCTCATCTCCCTCTGCACAACAGCCAATTAGATTCACCAATCTCTTATGCCGAACCTTGCCAACTCCAGCTGCCTCTGCCTGCAGTACATGAGTAGGACTAAACCAAAAGTTCATAGAGACAACTGACTGAACAAGCAAAGATATTCTGATATTGGAGTTCTACGTCTTACTTGTAACTTGCATGCATATACACAAGATTTTACAAACTAATTGTATTAAAAACATGGCATTAACTGATACCGAGTGTTTTGGGAACTAGAAAACCAAATGAGAACATAGGAAGCTTGGGGTGGAAGTGGTAATCGTAGTGTCCTTCTTAATGAAGGCTAACAAAGATCACACTAAAGCAACAAAAGAATGAAAGCGATAAAGGACAAGATGTTGTCAGTTACCAATTAGAGCGTCTCAATGAAGTCATATCGAATTTAGAGCACAAGTTTTAACCTAAGCCCTTCTCGTTCACCAATGAAAATGGCTAAAAGGACCAAAACTATATAATCTGCAGACTTATAATCAGATTTACCACAAACTGTTGAGCGTCAGGCCACGACTGTCTGGAGAAGCGCTTGATGGCAGCCAGCCTGTTGCTACGAAGCTTCCCTCTGTAGACAACATTGGGAGCTTTCTCACCACTTTCAGAAACTATTAATTCACTGCTAAAGCCATTTGTTGCTGCCCGGAGTTCTGCAAGACTAAATTCCTTGAATGCAGGCACTTGATCTTGATCTCCATTAGCTTCATCAACAACACAGGCAAATTAAACAGAGAAATTGATTACAGATAAAAGTCATAAACCACAACAATTACATTGCTAACATTTGCACATATACTTAAACTTGAGAATCTTAGCTCAGGTACAAATAGTCCTGTCTTACCTACTTGTTTAAGGATACAAAAACATGAAACCAGTGATACCCACATCAATTTTAGTACTAATCAGAAACCCTATACAGAAATATGAAGAAAAAAAAAATCTTGGCTAAAAATCAGTGAATGGAAAAAGAAGCAGCAGGACAAGATGACAAACAAGGAACATTCCACAAAATTCATGGATCAAAACTCCCAATATAAGTTTAAATAAAACAGAAAAAAAAACAGTACAGTTATAAGAAGCAGATGAGCAAATAACCAAAATAGGGAGACAAATTAAGTAAAATCCAGATCAAAGATTAAGCATGCAATCAACAAAAACTCAAAAACCAGCAAGTAAAAACCTCCTCCCCCACCACACACACACATACACCAAGAACACACAGTAGAAAACCAATGTAACAATACAATAAATTAAGTAAAATGAAGAATACCAAGATCTATTTTTGAGTCATCTTGAGAAGGTTCTTTATCAGGGGACTGAACATTTACAGTTTTGGACTGTAAACAGCCCATTTTTCATCAGCTCACATAGACAAAAATGGACACTCACTAAACTCTTTAACTCAAACACACAAGAATGAAGAATGGGTGTTTGAAAAATCAAATCTTTTGTTAGGGAAAAAAGGGATAACAAATATGAGCTAGATAGTAATGATTAGTGAAAGTAAAAGGAAGAAAGTGAGAACACAAAAAGGAAAGAGAGGCCGCCAAAGAAGGAGACACCGAGAATAGAGGGGTTTAGTCACATGATAACTCCATGATGAGCACGTGAAGAGAGAGACAACGTGGGGTGGGGGCGGGCTTTGGCTTAAATGCTTTTCAACACTTCTCACCATCAAAATAACTCCATTAATTTATGAAAAATAAAGACTAAATTTTACATATTTTTAAATGCGAGATCAGTATAGTAATGAAAAGAGTATGTAGCCCCTTTTCAGAGGGTACTGTTGCAGAGTGTGTGGGAGAGACGTGTAGGCGGCACCCCACAGTGAAGTAAAAAAAAGTTTGCAGAGCTTTTTGCCTTTTTAATGCTAAGGAATTCAATGCATTGGAAAAAAGAGAGTTAATTTCCTAAATGGTCACTCGGAAATTGCCTTGAAATATTATTTATATTTCATTTAGGATCAAAATATCACTCAACTATCACTATTTTTCTACTTTACACTTCAAAAGTCTCACTCTCTCCTAGTTGGCATGACATGTCATTAAAGTCTTTTTTTAATAATAGACTAATTTGATTCATTTAACTAAAATAATGATCATATTTTTTAATATATATATATATATATATATATATATATATTAGTTTATTAAGAATAAATCTTCGAATCTTTTATTATAATTAAATTTTTTATTTTTATTTTTATGTTATGAAGAATAGCTTTTTAAAACGTACTATAATATCATCAATTTTGAATACTTACAAACATATATATTCAAAAAAAATATTAATATACAAATCACTCATGAAAGCTAACTTACATCAATTAATCATAAATTTTATAATGAATCAATAATATTAAATGTTAATTAACTATTACAATAAAATTAATTGTGTATTTTGAAATTCATGCTTTCTTGAAAAAATAGAAAGTGAATAATATTATTACTATTTTTATCCAAAAAAAATAAATACTAAATATCTCAAAAGTCTCCTTCTATTCTAGTTGATATGTCATGTTATAAAATCGTCATTTTAAAAAATAATAGACCTATTTAATTCATCAAACTTATGTCTCTACAAAACAAATATATAAATTACATGAAAATTTATGAAGATTATAAAAAAAAAACTAATTCCTTTATATTTTTTTACCAAACAAAATTCAATGGAAAAAACTTTGTGTGCATACTTGGTAATTTTCAAAATTAAATTCCTAAGTAAATTATTTGAAAATTTTAAGCAATTTTTAAAATAAAAGTATTCAAATAAATTTGTAAGGTTGACAAAAAAGTTGGTAAGAAAGAGAAAAATATTATTTAACTTTTTTTTTAATTTAATTTTTTTTTTTTTTTTTTTTATTGCTACATTATATTATATTATATTTTAACTTATCATACAATTAAACACCAATATATATTCAATAGCCCAACACTGGTTGAGAATCATCATTTTTATGGGGCTTGAGATAAGTCTGTGAGCCCATACCCTTATCTATGACACAACTAGCAAATCCATCCTAACTCCTAACTAACTTATGTTGATACGGATAAGTCTCACGTTGGTATTAGAAATATATGTATACACTCATCGGTAAATTTAAGGCTAAATTATGAGATACGTGAATTTATAATTTCCTTGTAAAAGTAGCTTTGACCTAACAAAATCGAAAACTTTGCACCCAACTGACACAAATTATACGAGACTCTCTCGTTATTTTATTTCACTAGTTAATGAATTCAATTTTTAAATTTTTCGAGTCCACTAATTTATAAGACAAAAATTAGTGCTATGAATGCAAATGGACCGACACTAATGGGCTTCTTCATCCCAAAGGAAAATAGAGTCCAACTCTAAAAGTTGAACGTGTGGTTCATATCTATGAAAATGTCTCATCATAACAGGTCACAAATTCAAAATTATGATGGATACACCTATTTTAGGTTGTATTTGGTACGGAGGAAATTATTATTATTATTATTTGTATAGTTTTATTAAAAATGTAGAAAACAACCATTTTTATGGAAGCAGAAAAAGTAAATTTCATAAGTGACTTTTCAAGTTTATTACTTTATTGTCTTCTCCTTATCCATTGAAATCTTACTCCTCATTCCTCAACCTATCACGAGCCATAGTATTTAGTTTGATTATATATAAATGCTTCTGAAATAATATATTTTTTTTTCATAATTATCATATCGTAAAAAACTGAGATAAAACCTTCACTTAATTTTTCAAGAAAATATTTTCATTTTGTATCAAACACACCCTTAATCTAGAGTAAAATAGGGAATATATAAAAGTTAATTTTGAAAGAGACAATTATACACTTTAATTTTTCAACCAATCGACATATCACTTATTCTTATTTAAAGTGAAATTATTATCCACCTAGTGGACCATAAATAAATCATAATGTGTGAAGTGGAATACTACCTCCACATAGGAAAACTTTTAAAAATTGCCTAGTGCACCATCTTTAACAAGAAAAGTCACAATCTAAAAGTCAGAAAGGACATAAATTAGAAAGTGAATTCATTAATATCTATAAAAGATTTCAACATGGTCTTCTCTTCATTTTTTTTCTTAGCCAAATTTGTTAATTTTATACCATATACTTTGAATTGATCTTTATTGAACCGTGCACGGAAGATTCGTTTGTTCTTATTTGACAAATCTTTCGTATTTTAAGTCTCCTATGTCTATCATAAAGGGGCATAAATGTAACTATTTTATTTTTGCCTTTTATGATTTAGAAACTTGTTGAGTATGCTTTGCTAACATCCAATTCTCAATTTGTAATGCAAGTAATGTAAATTTAAAGCAATGTAGTATGATTATTGAGATCTCTTTACTTGTAAAGGTTTCGATTTATAAATAAACAATTTCTGGCTAGAAAGGTGCTAGGACTCCCTTCTTAGACAATATAAGGCTGTTAAAAGTTCAACAGATATACATGTTTGAAGCAATAAAAGCAAACACATTAAAAATTATTTTTATTAGAAAAATTTCTATATGTAATATGAATAACGATGACCCGTGGATGCCCCATGTATCGGATCAAAGCCGAAGCCTAACTCCTCCGCCAATTTTTAACTTTATATATATAATATCCTAATTTTTAAAAAATAAAATAAACCCTGGTTAGAAAACCTTTTCTCATTTAATGACCCTATACCATGTGATGAATTAATGCCTAAAGCATAGAGGGGAAAAAAATAAAAAAATAATCTAATACAGGAAAGTGAAAGCAAAAATACAATATTGGAAAACGATACAATAGATATTTTATAAAGAATAATGATTATTTTATTAAAATGCTTATATTAATTGATGTATAACTTTAGATCTTGAGATATAATTTGAAAAATAGACAATTAATGTTAAGGATAAAATATAATTAATAATAATTATCTTTCTGTATATGTCAAAAATGACAAATAAAAATATAATTTAAAAATAAAATAAAATTGACATATAAAAATGAACAGAGAAAGTAAATTTGAACACATTAAGAACAAAGATTAAATCGAGCAATCAACATTTAAAACTGTTTAGTTATTTTTTTAGTAATTTTCCTTTTAGGCTTTTACTTTACTATTTGCGTTAATGGTTGAGTACTTACTTCTTAGTTTAAAAATTTTCTAAAATATTTTTTTTCCTTTCAATATTTACATTTATTTTAATTTGATACTATCTTCAAGGAAAATAGTATATTACGTATTCTTCTTATTTTACTTTTTAGTTGCTTATAAATAATAAAATAATGTACTCTTCATTTTCTCTAGTTTCTCCAAATCCATAACATAATGTACTGCTAATTAAGATCGACTATGATATTCATTAACGCTAGATCAAAGAAGCTTATAATCTAATATTTGTCTTATATACATTATGATTAGGGTTATTTTCTTTTCACCTTTTTATTTACATTTTACTTTATATTTAAGTAGAATAAATTATATCGCTAAATATAACACCAACAAAAATATCTTCTTTTTTTTTTAATAATTGTAAAATTTAGAACAACTAATGAAATACGACACGACACACGAAATCAATGAATAATAATTGTGTTTTTTTTAAATCTTTATTCACCTACTTACACGATTTTTGCGTGTGACAAAATTCGACTTCATACGCGCGAAAAATAATTGCCTTATCAACTTAGTCATTTGTTTAAAAAAGAAGTGAGTTCTTTTTCTTTTCTTTCCTAATTCTATTTTTTGTTGCAAAAAGAATAAAATAAAAAATCTTCAACTAACGGCATTAGGTAATTCTGTTTTTCAAATTTTGCAAAAAATAACTTCTACTTGGGATGTGTTTTTCAGTTTTTTTTTTCCGAAAATTGTCAGTTCTTTTAAAAAAATAATTCATAATACATAAACATGACCCTTAACTTGACTTCAATGGATAACTATACCTTCCAACTTTGAGTGTGCACAAGTAAGCACTTAAACTTATATAAAATTAAACAAGTAGACACACGTGTCATACATGACATAATACACATAGGACGCCGCTTATGATACAAAATTGTCATGTAAGGTGCCATGTAGGACGAATGTGTCTATTTGTTCAATTTTCTACAAGTTTAAGTGTCTACTTGTGTACACCCAAAGTTAAAGATCATAGTTGTCAGCTGATATCAAGTTAAGGGTCATGTTTATGTATTATGCCAAAAAAAAATAGAACTTTTTTTGGAAATCTAATCTTAGTAGTTCAATTGATTGGTTGTCTGAGCTCCTGACCTTGTTGACAAGGGTTCGATTCCTCCTCCCCATTTCCCCTTTCCTACGCCCAATTTAAAAAAAAATTGACATTTGAAGATTCTTTTGTCCTTATTTGTGGAAATTTCATTAAGCATTTTCTACTAATAAAAATTGACACGTCTTGTCAAATTTCCTTCTTTGTCTAGAAATATTTTGTAATGTTTACTTTTTTCTCAAGTCACTAGGTTCTACTGCAAAATATTCACTTTTCTTTTAGTACCACTTTTTAATTTTTTTTTTTTATAATAGTTACTTATGAATAATAATGTACTCTTTTATTTTAATCAACGCAACAAGTTATCATTCATTTTCTGTCTAATTTTTTCGATTACTACCATTATGTACAGTACTACTAATTCGTTGACACTAAGATCAAAGAGGCTCTTCAGTATCTGATTCTCATATACATTGTGGTTGTCACTTTCTTTCTTGTTATTCCCTAATTCACTTTATATTAAATAGAACAAATTATATATATATTGCTAAGTATAGCACAAATAAAATTATCTTTTTCTATAATCGAAAAATCTATACATAGGCTAGTGGAACACAACACGTAACTCAATAGATAAATAGTGTGTTAGTGTTACTTTATTCTTTTTCACCTACATACACGAGTTGTTTGTGACAAGATTTAAATTTATATCACGCATTTAACCTTGTATAAAAAATAATTATCTGATTAACATTGTTATTTGTTTAAAAATAAGTGAGTTTTTTCTTTTAATTCTATCATTTTCCACAAAAATAAACTACTATATATCATCAACTGACGGTATTAGTTTTGTTTTTCAAGTTTTGCGATAAACGAAATACTACTTCGGATGTGTTTTTATGTTTTTACAGAAGCTGGCAGTTTTTTCAATTAAAATTGGAAGTTATTTTGAAAATAATAATAATATTCCAAAACTGTAAATTCTTATAATGACTTCTACAATATTTCATATTTCTTGAAATACACTAAGCATCACATTAATAAATAATATATATTTATATATTTTCTTCAAAAAAAAGTACTGTCATTATAGCTATAACAAACTCTTAAATATATATAATTTATAAAGATATTTCAATAAATTATCTTAGATATTTTTATAATTTTTAAAAATTATTAATTTATAATATTAATGAAAAGAAGAAGTATAACTTCTTTTTTATCATTTTGATCAAATATTTCTATGTTCTCTTCATCTGTAAGAACTGTAGAATATGACTGGGGAATATTATCCTTCCCTTGTTTGGATTGTACAAAATTCAATTCTTCCTTGTACATTGGATGATCTGTATTAAGATCACTTGTAGAAGCAATATTTGCTGCTATCGACCTTTGATTTCCAAGTTATACCATTTGCTGATACGAATCGTTAAGTTTTACTCAAGGTGCCTTTACAAGTATAAACTTTTCTAACAAGATTTATTGAAAGCTTCTATTATCCGGGTCCGCCCTAACGCTCTCTTGGCTAACGGGTAATCCAACAGACTTATTCGACAGCCTTTCAATAATTTGCCTGGATTATTTTAACTTGACCTTAGCATAACTGTTCAATATGTATAAACAATAGACATAATCGTCATTTCTTATAATAACTTAGTATGTTATAGTTCAACACAAATAACTTAGCCTATCATTTAGGCTGAGCACATATGTAAAGATACTAAAATTAAATTAATACCTGGAGTAGGACTCCTCAAGATTCTTTAAGTATGTACCAAACTGAAAGATTTTATTATTACTAAAAGATTTACAAAAGAGAGAGAGAGAGAGGAGTTCCGAAACCTACCTCACTAAATAAAATATCGCCTCCTTATATAGAGGTTAGAAAATCTAAAGATGGTCTACACAACTTACAATTGCCAATAAGAAAAAGATAAGACCGACAAACCAATGTGGTCTTTCTACTAAAATCGTGGCCGACATATTATCATGGCCCTATTTCAACTTTATTAAAGTTTTTGTTTTATTATCCCAATTATTGTATTAGTGGGGCCTTCTTCATCTTACGCCTTTTCTTTTCCTTTGCAGGCGGTGTTGCTGGAAGATTCTTCCACTTGGTCTTGAAGTCGTTGGAGAAGAGTATCGATATCTATCTCTTTGTTACTATTAGCACTTTGTGCTTCTCCTGCCATGCACAACTCTTCATCATCATTGGTGTGGCTGGCTGATATTATGGATACATTGTCTCTTACATCCATGTTGAGATTTCTTATTAAATCTCTTTTTACTTCCTCTATATATAGAGCTATTGCTTATAATTTGGATATTAGTCCTTTCTTCATTTGAAGCTTTCTCGCTATCTGCTTGAATGGGCTGAGATCATCCGTCTGTGGTTTTGATTTTTCTATGTTTTGATATTTATACACAACAACATTGATTGAATATATTATTTCTTGCCCGTGAAATTTTTTTTCGGGATCCTTCTGGATTAACTTATTCCAAAACTTTGTATAAAAAGTTCTTTATAAACATGAGAATCCTTCAGAGGTATTATTAACTTCTATAGGCCATTTCATGATTCAAGGGATTGAAAATTCTATAAAAAAAATACATTAAAGACATTCCATTAAAAAATATATTATCTTTTTCTAAACTTATGAGTTTATGGGAAATATCAACCCATTCAGAATATAATTCTTTATAAGGTACTGGTAATATTTTTACTGAGGGACCATATAAAGTCCACTATTGACAAAACCAATTTGGAATAGGTTGGCTAAAAACATGCGAGCATATTTATATAAATCACGAATGCATTCTATTAGCATTTTCATATAATATAGCTTTATTAAAGCTATTCATATGGTCCCAGTAATTGTATTTTATTGCTACTTTCTGCTCTGGATGGATATAATCCCTTTCTTTTAATGGGGTCATTCCCCATTCTTCTGGAGCCATAATTTTTTTTATTGTAATTTTTGAAAAGTTATAAACTTTTCTAGTAGTGACTGGATAAAAATGCTGGAATTCACCAGACCCTGTTGCTGAGAGTATCATCTCATAATGCATCCTGTATTTATAAGCAGGAGTGGTATAATAAACTGAATCAAGATATCTATGCATTATTTGCCATGGATCATCTTTCCATCGTAAGTCACTTTGTTCCAGAAAAAGTATAACTTCTTTTTTATCATTTTGATCAAATATTTCTATGTTCTCTTCATCTGTAAGAACAATGGAATATGATTGGGGAATATTATCCTTCCCTTGCTTGGATTGTACAAAATTCAAAAATTTCATGTACATTGGATGATCTGTATTAAGATCACTTGTAGAAGCAATATTTGCTGCTATCAACCTTTGATTTCCAAGTTGAACGAAGGTATTACCTCTTCCAATTCCTGTTTTTCCTCTTCCCCTTCTTGAGGGCGGAGGCCACGAAGATCTCATTCTGCCATTCATTAAAAATGAAAGATTAGTGTAAGTATTCCCTTGTGAGAAAATCAGGCAGACTATTATCTGATCCTTTTTTATAATGAATATCAAAATCGAATGGGGCTAATAAAGTCTGCCATCTAGCAAACATTTGTTTTGAAACATCATGTTTACAATCCTTATTAAACATAAACTTAGCAGCTTGACAATCTGTTTTTATTAAAAACTTTTGATAATATAAGTCACCTTGAAATTTTAAAACACTTTTCACAATAGTCAAAATTTCTTTTGCTACGGTGGCATAGTTTTTCTGACTGCTATTCCATTTGCCAGAGAAAAATTGCACAATGTAATCCTGCTTATTGTCAGGGCAATATTGTGTTAGAACACCACCATATCATATATCTGAAGCATCAGTCTCTACTGTTTTCTTCCAATGCGGATTGGCTAATGTAAAGCAAGGAAGGTTTTTAACCTTAGATATTTTTATAATTTTTATAAATTATTAATTTATAATATTAATGAAATCATGTATTTATATAGAGGTCATTCAAAAATATATCATCTTATTGAAATCGGTCACTTTCCACTGGCCCTAGTCGGGATTGAATTTTTTTTTTTATCTCAGAGAGTTATTAATTTAGAAAGATTCAACTTTTACATGAAAATTCATAGTATTAATAATGTAAATGATTTTAGTGCATGCATTAGCATGATCAAAAGACACAATTGTCCTTCAAGATCTTTTCTATCATATTTGGATATTTTTGTAAATAATTTTTTTTCAAAAATTATGTAATGCATGCTACTATTATTAATATATAACAAAGTGCTGCATAAGAATAATTCTTAGTTACTGATACATTATTTTTAATTGTATTCTTATATGCCTTATCAAACGATGGAGAAGTGTCAAGTTGGTAATTCTGTATGTTTGAGGGGTGCGTTTGGTAATAAGAAAGATTTTATAGTTGGAATGTGAATAATATTTTCCATATTTGAAAAAACGTGCAACTTGCGTGTATCCAACTTGTCTTTATTATATTATATTTACACGCAACATAAAGTGTAGGTGAGGTGAAGGCCTGGCCACTAGCAATTAGTATAAAGAAGACATAAATCTATGCTGACAAAGTTATGAGCTGGACCTGATTCGGAGCTATTTTCAAGAATCAAGAACGGTAACAGAGCCCCTCTTCTTCTCTTTCTTTTCTCTAAATTTCATGTAAATAATCAATGACTTTATTCTCTGCTTTATCTTATCCTTTCTTCTTATGCAAAATCATTCAACTTATGAGCTTTTAACTTGGATTTTTGATTGTTTGGGGTGAATATGGGGTTCTTTCTCACATGGGTATTTGGTAGTTTTCTTGATTTTTGTTGTTGTTTGATGGGATAGGTCAACTATGCTGGTTTAAGGGGTTATAGGTCTTGTTTATTTTTTCTTTTTCTGTATTTTTCTGCAAGTTTTGGGTTCTGTGTTGTTTCAGCAAATTTGTGGGGGTATGGAATGGATAAAATTGTGGGGTTTTTAGCACATTATGGTCTTGTTGTAGCCAGTTGACAGATTTCCAGTTTGAAGGGGTCAATCATGATCTTTGTATTTGATTCAAATGAGTCTTGACTAAGTCAATTAGATAGAGAAAAGTTGTTTGGAATAACTAAAGGGAATGTAACTGCAAGTTTTGGGGTCTCTGTTATTTCAACAAACATCTTGATATTGTGTAAGATGTGGGGGTATGGAATGAATAAATATTGTGGTTTTTTTTTTTTAGCATATTATGAATGATCTTGTTGTAGCCAGTTGACAGATTTCCAGTCTGAAGGGGTCAGTAGGTGTTCCTCATATGTAGATAGAAAAAAGATGTTTGAAAGAACAGAACGGAATGTAACTGCGGCTGTTCCCCTTTTGCAAAGAGTTTTTTCCCTTCAAAGTAACGGTTGTTACTAAATTATAGACTGGACCAACTGAAATTGGTTTGGTCTTATGCTTGCCTAGTTGTTTGTTATAGCATTCCAGCCATCAGTCATGTCATTTGAGCTCTTATGGCACTATGTATTGTGGTTTTCTGGCCATAGTGGTTTTAGCACAGGGTTCAAACCATTTCATGAAATGATCTGTACTTTGTATTTTCCTTGAAGTTGTTTCAGGATCTTCAGTTTGACTTGGCAACAACCGTATTTTGATTCCTAAATGCTTTGTTGTTTCCACGTTAGAGGGATCCTTTAGGTTTTCTTAAGGGATGGAAAAATTTGTGGCTTATCAAAATTTGTAGTTGCTATACCTGAAATTCTAATGTGGTTCTTGAACATAAGTATTAATGGCATGAATTTTGCCTGCTTAGAGTTGCTCTCCTTTTCTCCATCTGTTTCCCAAGCTACTATAGGTATAGGAACTCAGAATGTCTCTTTTCCTTTTGCCGGTGAAAGTTTAGGATAGTTAGGGAGACTGAGTTGAATGTGATGGTGTTGTTTATGCATGTTTCTTGAATTTGGAACTTTGTTCTTTACTTCTTCCAATAGGACTCGCATAGTTGGCCAAGCATTACCTACTCAATTGGTTAGACGTTCTGTGTCTTCTCTTATGTTTAGTTTCGTGAGAATGCAAACAGGAATGTTGATCTCTTACATTTGATTAATCAATATTATTATCTTTCCCAAGACTTATCCGCTAGTTATCTAAGAAGGTAGACTGTTGATAGAGCTTGTCTGTGCAATTTCGTAAACATGAGAAAGGGATACAAATGCTGAGGGAATTTGGTTTCTTTGTTGGTAGAGGAGGTGGTTGTAAGTGAGTGATCTGATGATGTGGCTCCACTAAACTTAATGGCTTAAAACAAACTTTTGTAGTCTGCTGCTTTACTTCTTCTTTTACAAGTCTTATGTTACTTTTGCTCATCTTCTTAATCATGGTGCATTTTATAGAATTCTCTAGGTGTATAACATGTATAAATTGTGAGATTATACCCCTTTTCCTTTTTCATTTTTATTATGAAGTATGGGGCTCTTAAAGCCTTTAATATGTTAAATCATGTCTTCCATGTGGTGAACTGATGAGACCGACTTTTAAAGCTGAATATAGTGCATATTTTTCCTGAAGTGTTCAGTCCCCATGAAGTTTTGGTGTACGAATTGGTAGAATTTTTTAAGAGGGAACCAATAAGCATTATCTGAATTTGAAATCAAATAATGTTGATGTTGTATTAGTTGTTGATGTTTCATTGCCTGTTTGTCCATCAAAATTGATTATTGCATTTTGCCGATGTTATTATTCCTGTTTACTACAGTTTTTCTTTGTATATCATGTCTTATTGATCTATATTTTCATTCAGTGTTGTAATTTTACAAGACAAGGAGAATCATTTTATGGATAAGAAAGAATCTGGCAAGAAAATTTCTGAAGAAGTGACTCGGGAGTCACTAATCGCCATATCATACAGTGAACCAGAGATAGATCCTTCTATTGAATCTGTACCTGAAAATTCCAACTATGAGAATGTGGTGAAATCTCTTAACGAAATCAGAGATGATAAATACAGGTCGGAGTTGATCTCGATATCCTATGCAGAGTCACCAGACACTGTAGTTCAACCTGGAGAGTTCAAGGGCTAACTAATAATTAACTGGTTTTGTAGGCCAACTCCATGTTAAAACTCTTTTTTGCTTTTGCTACATGTTGTTTTACTCATAAAGAACTAGACATTGTTTGAACTTTTAATGTTTTCATGTGTTCCTTATAAAGTCTGTTGTTGTAATCATTGGGGGAGTCACTCTTTACTTGTTGCTTGTATGTGTAAATAATTGATGTTAAAAAAAAAAAAGAAGCTCCTATGTCTATATTCAATAGGTTATAGGTTGGGATTGCTCAAGTAAATATCAGTTTGTGATATAAATATTTTAAATCAGTACAATCTCAAATTCAAACTCGCTTGAAGTTGAATTGTGATAATAGTTTGATATAGCTTGTGCAAAATAAAATTCAAGGGTGTCTTTTTATATGGTTTTTTTTGGATTGTAACGAGCTAGTAAAAGGAGTAGTCTCGCGCACATAAAAACTGGGTTCGTAAGGTAAAATGGGTCGATTTACTATTTTATGAATTTTGAGTGTACCAGAAATGTATCAAGATTCGTTCAGCATTAAACTCTTGTAACAACCACTTTATTTCTCTTTAATGACTAATTTATTTTTCTGATTTGAATGGTCAGTTTGATGGCTAATTAACTCCTTTTTAATACTAGAGTTAATGGCTCATTAAGTCCTCATTGAAGAGCTTCAAATTTATAGTCTAAAAAAACTAGCCTTGTTAAATTACATAGATCAAAAAAATTATTTTCTTTTATTCTCCAAAGTTTTTCTTCTCAAACTTATCTAACCGTCATCTATGCTCCACAACTACTGGTGTCATCACCCTGCAAAGAGGTGGAAACAATTAAGACTGAGCACTAGCCCAATTTTGTAGACAGGTTGGGACCCTACTTTACCGTTCAATATCTGCGGACTGTGGTAGGATAATTGAGATTCTTCCGTCTGTAATTAGATATTTTAGAGATAAAATCCTATGAATGTGCCGTCCCCAAAAATAGACCCTGCAATGATAAATACATTTATCTTAGTATGGATTTACTGACCCAATGAGCTTCCTTTGGCCCATTACTGCTGATTGGGCCTCAGGATTCTCAAAGGGGACGAAGTGCATAAATAGCCAATTAAGACTCTACTTAAGACCTAGTCAATTTTATTAACTTTTGCAAGTTCAGCAACTTTAAAATTAACTTGGAACTTTATGAATGATAGAATCTATTTGTATTAAATTATTGTAAATGTTCTTAAGTTAAATACTTCTAAAGCATTTTTGTGTGTGTTGAATAAAATAAAAATATATATATTTCAAAACA
This sequence comes from Solanum etuberosum, assembly GCA_029582245.1. NCBI lineage: Eukaryota > Viridiplantae > Streptophyta > Magnoliopsida > Solanales > Solanaceae > Solanum > Solanum etuberosum. Next base: position 85,061 of record JAJONR010002700.1, read on the forward strand.
TTTTCTTTTAAGCCAAAAGGATTAAAAAAGTCAAAAGTTATAAACTCATCAAACACGCTTTTGAACATACATGAATCATGTTAATTATTAATAATAATGTTGAAAATGTCCTTAGGACTTGAGAACGATTGAAATATCATATAGTCTGAGGGAAAAGAAAAGAATGATAAATGTGATGAGCAAATACAATCTACCACGATACCACCTACCATATGCAATGATAGTATCTCACTCTCTTACTCGTCTCTCTCCCTATTTTAGTGTATTTGATATTAAAAATACATATATCTAAGTATATTTGACTTGAAATTTGATATGAAATTATTAACTAATAAAACAATATATATTATTTCAAACTAATTTTTTTTAATAAATATAGTAGAAATATTTGCATAGTAAAATAGTTTTTCCATATTTAGGCGTAATCAACACTAGGGATGGGCTACGTAGTTTTGCCATTTTCAAGAATCATCCAATAAACGACTCATTCCGCAAGATATCAGAGAAATGCTAAAGAAAGCTTAAGTTTGGAGGCATTTCATTGGTGGATCTATAGTATTTCACCATTATTTTAGGATTTTAAGGTTGTGGGTGCTCGAGTAAAAAATATAAAAAAAAACATGTTAAGAGTGAGATTTGAACTCGAGTCCAGCAACACAAAAAGAGCCTTAAGCACCCACTCAGGAGCTAATGAACTAGTTAGATCATTTGGTCACTTGGTGCTCTATGTTAATTTTATACAAATACTTCTTAATTTTTACACAGATATATATATATTTCGAGCACTCGAATAATGAGTGCTCGAGCACTCGGAGGACATTATGTGGGTCTGTCCCTGCCAATACACATCAACTCTCTGCATATATCACATGCCACTGTCAAAATAGGATTACCATTCATCATTTTGAGCTTCCACATGTAATTTTAAGTGAGATATACGTGCAACACACGCGAGGTATACAGTATTTCATGTTACCCAGTCTGTGTATATAAACAACACCACTGATTACAACAAACTTTGCAGAAACACTAAGTTATCAAAGTTTGCTGAACCAGTGAACAACAAAAGAACATAATTTAATTCACAAACTAAAATCTGAAAAAACGTACCAGAATCTGTATAACTAAGAACAGAATGAAGATCAAGCCCACTGAATGCACAGTGTCCCCTTAAGGAAATTATTCCCCTCTAGTATCCGAGGTTTGATTTGGAATATGTCCTCCCAGGATAGAATGATCTCAATCAC